>JAQIXG010006195.1:0-10581 GCA_034700105.1 Oconnorella tubifera
CACTGTTATCACCATCAATTTATTGCACAAAACTGCAACACATTCACAATATAACAAAATGCAACATTTAACACGATGTGCAGTCACAAGCAGAGGCTAATCAACATCATTACTATTGTCACACGCACATTAAAAGGTAATAATAGTCAAATGCAATTAGGATTATTAATATTATTTCTAATTTTGTATTAACCTGTAATAAATGATTGTAATATAAAAATCGACCATTCATATTAATCATTTGTATAAATATTAATTATACATAACAATTCACAATTAGAACCAGTGTCAGAAATGTCCCATTAAGTTCAAGTTTATAATTTTATGTGTCCAGCAGACGTTCAGGTTTATTATTTTATACATTGTTTATATATTGTTTTAATAGTTTTGCTATTTCTACTTTTTTGTTAGTATACGACGTTAGTTGCAATTAATACATTTTTAACACAAGTGAAAGCAAAAACGAAAATATAAACGCACAGATCTCTGCGCACATTTTTTGATTTTACTTCTAACGGATACATGGAATTATCAAAAATTACTACTGAAATTGAACACCATAATATTACTTTTTAGCTGCATTTGCAAGATTTTTGCCAACTATTGCTAAGATTTGGCTATAGTTGTTTAAAAATTTCAAGATTTCAATCTTCAAATTTCAATCAAGAAGATTTCAAGGTCTTGAATTTTTTCAAGATCTTTTTCACAAGACCGAGACCGAGACCTGACCCTTCAAGACCGAGATCAAGACCGAGACCTGACCCTTCAAGACCAAGACCGAGACCCAAACGTCTGGTCTCGAGACCAAGACCGAGACCTCCAAAACTGGTCTCGAGGCGGTCTCGAGACGAGACCTGGTCTCGAGACCTAACATCACTGACTAAAACATGACTTATTTTACGATACCTAGCATTTCGATCTTAAGCAGCAATAGACGAGCTTTTATTTATGGTTGGCTGCTGGTATATGAAAGAAGGATCTCATGGGATCATGAACCGTCAATTTGCAAATTATTATATTTTTTACTTCCAATTAAATCCGCATTAAAAAAATCAATCGATGGGCCACTTCTTCCTCACCCCACTCATTATAAACTGACAAGCCCCATATTTCATACACAAAATCCACTGCCCGCCAACCCCATACATAGAAAACTTTCTGTAGACGTCCACCGTGCTGCCCACGAGTCCATTAGCCAGGGCCGGCCTTAGGCACAGGCAAAGCAGGCAGTTGCCTGGGACGCCACAATCTAGAAGGCGCCATTTTCACAAAAAATACTACGATTATTTATTTGAATCCAATGCACTCGCTTTTTCGAATAATTGATGGAAGAAGTTTAACAATGATTATTGTTTGATTTCATTGTAGCTTACCAAGTAAATAAGTTGCAACCACCGTAAACATTTTATTTTAAGCATTTACAAGCTCTTCAATTTATAAAATCATCTCGTTGCTTGGAACTTTTTCCAAACACGGTTGTTGATATCCGAATTTTGTTAACTATTCCAGTCAGTGTGCAACCGTCGACAGGTTTTCCAAGTTGAATCTAATAAAACGTGTCTGCGGGCCTCTACGACACAGGACAAACTTACAGCTCTAACTATGGTGATAGTTTATTTGGAAAGAAGTAGCCCAAAAACTAGATTACTGGGATAATGTTGTAAGTAATTTTGCAAGTAGCAAAAAAAAGCAAAAGAAGTACTTTTGAAGTATTTTACTTATGTTTAAAAACAGACTTCTAAAAGAGATGAAACGTTTGATACAGCTAGAGTATTGCTTTTAGGAAGGCTAGAAAAATTCGTATTTCTGAATACTTCAATAAATACATTTTTTTCAATATTTTTTTCTCCCTATTTTGAAACGTTTTTACCATTCCCAGAATTATGAAGGCTTTCGTTTACTAATTAAAATAATAATTATTAATTTAGTTAGCGTAAGGTTCTGACTGGTTTATCATTGAATTGTGACGGGTTGAGTGGGGTTAGAGCCTCAGAGGGCGCCAAATGTATACTTTGCCTAGGGCGCTATTTTGGCTAGGGCCATTAGCTAATAAACGATAATAAAGAAATATGGACAGTCTATAGCTTCACTGATAATTTTCAATTAAAATTCAATAACTTGCAAAGAAATAGAAAGAAAATTTTATTTAGTAAAAAATACAAAGTATAATAAGCAATGCAGTTGCAATAAGTAAACTTTACATACATTAGTACAGCAGTAAATAATAGATAGAATCTATATATGATAATATACAATAACTTCATCACTTATTAGTCAATTAACTAATAATACAGCATACTACAGAATAACATTGCTATATTATAGCATATTAATGAAAATATTAAATTTAAATATTATATAGAATTTATTCTACTGTTTAAATTTAGAAAATCTAAAGATTTCATTTATAAAAAATACCATCTAAATACCAAGTAAAAATGTTACTTGAATTAGTAACATTGAAAACTCAATATTAAATTGAGTTTTCACTTTAACGTTTCTATTACTAAGACTTCTAGTAAAAAGCCTCTCAATGAATTTAGCTTAAGTAAAAGTTTATTTTGATGTATCCTTCTAACTAATATTTCTCTCATAATAGGTCTATGTTACGTGAATACATGAATATTCATGTACGTTAATCAAAACGTAATAAATGTAGAAATATCAAGTTTTTAATCAAAAAATAAACATAAAATAGGCTGATGCTGTCATAATTGATATTAACCAGTAACAGATATTTTAAAACAGATGGTAAAAAAGGAATCGATTGACTAACAACTTTAAAAAGTCTTCAGCAAGTCTGTCAAGATCTTAACATATACAACAAAATCTTAACATATACAATATAGATACATACCAAGGCATATATGCAAGTAGACAGATGATCTTTAAACTTATGTAAAACATAACAATACAAAATTACAGTGACTGTAATACTAAAATATAAAAATTTGTTTCCCTCTTCGTTTAAGATCTTAGCATAAAACAAAATCATCTCAACATTACAATCAAAGACTTTTGATACAAAAACTGAACCTTAAGTCATTGGATCACAACTCAAGAGACCATCACGTCACCTGCCGTCAACATCATCAGCTTATTACAGATGTGAAAATATAATAAATAGGATTGTTTAAACTTTAGACATAAATTATTCAATAAATAACAAATTCAGAAAAAATGCTATAAACAGTGTAATGCAATAACCTAGTTGTTATATACCACCAGCAATTTTGAATAGCATTTTAAATTAAATGACTGTCAAAAGAAATTACAATATATTTGAGCTGTGATGGTCCCTTTAATTGTGAGTCAATATCTTATAACTCAGTCAATCATCATTATCATCATCACAACAGTCCAGTGTTATATTCAGTCATCATCACAACAGTCCCGTGTTATATTCAGTCATCATCACAACAGTCCAGTGTTATATTCAGTCATCATCACAACAGTATTTTAAGATTTCATTGTTATATGATCACTGACTTAAAATATGTTTAAATAGACTCCAAAAAAACATAACATACAAGAAGAGTAAAGGCATATAGAGAAAACATAAAAGAGTCTACATGATTATTACATTAAATTCCTTCATTAAAACATTATTAATAACAACAATAAGCTATTTAGTTTCTATATTTTGTCAATGAATTAAAAATATATATATATATAATTAATGTGTGCTATTAAACATGAAATATTTTTTGATTGTGTATCTATAAAAAACATTCTCCATTCTTTTTCCCTGTAACTTATTCCTGATACACCCCCCCCTCTACCAATAAATAGTCACACATTACCCCTGCCTTAAATAATACTTTTTCAGATAAATAAGAATTTCAATCCACTGCTCTGTAACATCTTTTATAAAAGAACAAATTAATTTAACAAATTATATTCTATTAATAGAATTTGTTTTGAGTCATATTAGTGATAATAAGTAATTAACTTACAGGTTTTGACTTTTATTATATAAGTTAGACACATGTATGTATAAAAGGTTATCATGTAACTCTCACAATGCTACACGTACCCTAACCCTAACCCTGTACTGAAATATTATTGTATCACTGATACAAGTAAATACTGTCACAGTTACATAACTGATACCAGATTGACTTGTTCATATTTCAATCCAGCTTTAAACTCTCTACACAAGTCACTAAATGTCGGCCGATCATTTGCTTTATACGCCCAGCAACGTTGCATGACGTTATAGATTCTAGAGGAACACAGTGCAGGTCTGCCAAGTCTCATACCTCGCTCCAGTTCTTGTAAGACTTGCGCTCCAGTCTTCTCATCATATGGCTGATCTCCCAATGAATACATCTCCCAGACAGTCACACCAAAGCTCCACACATCACTTGCGCTAGAGAACGTGCCGTAGTTCATAGCCTCAGGTGCGTACCACTTGACAGGCCACTTGCCTCCATGAGTCGCACGGTAGTAGTCATTAGCTCCCACAGCCCTTGATAGACCAAAGTCACAGATCTTCACTTGAGTCATTGACGCTAGAAGTATGTTACGAGCGGCTAGATCTCGATGCACAAGCTGCTGCTTCTCTAGAAAACTCATTCCACTGGCAATCTGTAAGGTCCACAAGTAGAGATCACGATCAGTGTCAACTTTCTCAGGATAATCCAAAAGAAAATCAAGAACTGATCCCATTGCAAGCAGCTCTTGAACAAGCATCAGTGGATGACCTTGAGAAATGCCAATTAGTTTGACAATGCACGAATGATTTAGTTTGACCATCACTTGAGCCTCACGCAGAAACCCTTCCTTGCCTGACTGCATACTTTCATTGTTTAAAGTCTTGATAGCAACTGGTATCTTCTGACCATTTGGTGCTGTCCATATACCTTGCATGACTGACCCATATTCTCCCTGACCTAACTCTTGACCAATGCTAATATTTGCACGATCAAGAATCATAGGTTCAGTGGCTTGTGGTGGCAAGTCCTTCGATGCTGTTGACTCAATTATTACGTTGTTCTGTGTTATCATAGGTAAAGTAACATTAGCTGGTGACAGTGCATGACGTAGATGATCAACTAATCCATCTTTGAATCGCGAGTAGTAGTCAATGAGATGTTCAAGGGAAGGAAAGAGAGGGCCTTCAGCTATGAAATAAACGCTGTTATTTACGTACGAGTCAATGACGTAATGTTTCTTCTGTTGACGGAAACACAAGTCTAGCACATATCTGTCCACTTCTTTAGTGCTAGCTCTAACAAGAAAGAGTCCATCAGAGCATCCTTCATTGTCCAGCAGATCTGAAGCTTGTTGTCGACTGATGTCCTTATGGAACCAGTCCTCTCTGCGAGCTATTGCCGGGGGTAACTGATACTCATCAAGTGTCTGTGCACAGAGCTCATGACCTCCAGAGACAGCAAGGTCGTAAGGTGTCTTCATGGCATAATTACGTACACCTACGATAACATGAGCACCAAGCAAAACTTTAACGCACTTAATGTGACCACCAGATGCAGCCATGTGTAGGGCAACATCACCCGTATCTTCCTTTCTTCTCTGAGGATCTGCTTCTCCCTGCATCAGCAACAATTTCAATATTTCTGAAAAGTTTTTTATACACGCAATATGTATAGCAGCACATCGATTCTGATCAACAGCCGACATAGAGACGCCTTGTTGGAGTAGCGCTTTGACGACATCTTCCATTCCTAATCTGCATGCCAGATGAAGGGCTGTATTGCCTCGATTATCTCTGTCATCTAATGGAGGTCTATAGGTTCTGTTTGATATAATCTTAAGTGCCATAGTGTTATTGCCACTCATAATAGCATTATGTAGTACGTTTGTATAACCCTGACTGATTGCCAGCGAGGGTGGAGGTTGTCCCCCGGGGTAAGCCGTTTGTAGTGTGTCTAATATGTGATTACTTGGTTTCTTTAAGGTATCTACAAGTTCATTGAGTCCCTTAAATAATGCACCAGTAGATGAATCTTTAGTTGACTCCAGACAATACAGTCCGTGCGCTGTTAATGTTATATTGTAGTGAAAACATTTCTTATTTGAGTTAATGTACGACAGAATAAAATCTTCTTTATTAACCATGCTAGCTCGAATTAAAAACACAACACTTCCATCTCGCTGCGTTTCAGTTGTTTTAATATTTGGCTTCTTTGTTTTACTGTCTTTGTCCTTTTTACTAGAAACAAGCTCCAGTTTATAAGCCTTCAGTTTAGTCTCGGCCGTCTGTCTATTACTAATTCGTCCCATGTCATGAAACCAATTAAAGTTTCCGTAGAAATGCTTCCTGGTCTCAGCGTCCTGTTTCAACACACGCTCCAGGTCCCCTTCACTTTTCCCCTCAACACATCGCTCCACACTAGTGCCCCCCGTCTCGATACAGTTAGAACTCTTTGTATCGCTACTTCCGGTACATTTAGGATTCCCTCGCCGCCGCCGAAACATTATCAAAACAATTCTCAATGTTTACTTTTACACTCGTATAAAACCTGCGGTGTAAGTTAATATCTCGATAAGAAAACTCATTTCATTCGTTTCAAATATAGAACGCGGATGTAACAGCGACTCTGATTGGACGAGTGATAGCTCAGTAGGCTGTCTTTACGCTTGTTATGAATAGTTATAAGTTTCATTTATAATGAACTTAAACCAAACTCGCACCATAATGTTCGAACACCATAATCATAACGCCAACCTTAGCCCTTACTGAAACCTCAGAGAATTTTAATTATAATTAAGCAATAAATGAACATGCCATTATGCTTACAGGGAATTAATTGCAACGTAGGCCTACGGAGATATCTTTAGACTGACTTAAATTTTCTTCCGCTGATCTATCAAATTTATTGTTTGACAAATTAACGTTGTTTGTAACATGTATTTTGTGAATTTAATGCAATGCTTCCCTACCCCTTCTCAAGAGAAGAAATGTAAGAGAAGAAATTCAGCTGATAACAAAATATTCATAATATTGAACACTGATATATGCATGGATGCATCAATACATATTTAAATGAATAGGCCTACGGATCATGTCGAAAGACGTCAATTGACAAACATTTATTAGTTATTCTGTTAATGACAGTATTTTCTTTTTATTTACGACACACAATCTTTTTAGAATGTTAACACTAATAATTAAAATATTATAGCTACTTAAAAGAATGTAGGCCTACTTGCAATTTAATTGCTTTTTGAAGTAAGCCTATATAATACTATTATATAGACTATGTACTATTATAACTCCAGGTCATTAATATAATAAAGAATACAATCAGGCCAATAATTATAATATCATGTAATTTATTATGCACTTGCAAGGTAAGCCCTCATGCGAACAAAACATAAATGCTATGATCCGAAAATGATCAAATTTAATACAAAATGTTATAATTACTGATAAAATATTATCTGACATACAAAAACCGATGCAAGTTACATTTTTAAAGAAATATTTTAAAACTTATGACAGTTGATCAACTTCATCTGGCAAAGAGTTCCATGGTTCACAAATTCTACAACTAAAATAATCTCTTCTTACATTCTTAAAAAGCTGGCGTGTTGAACCTGCAGCTTTTTAAAATGTCTACCAGACAGTTGACTGTCTGGTAGACAGTTCAAGATCAGAGAGAGAGATCTGAAAAAAAAAACATAAATTGTATTGTTAATATTTATTGCGATGTCTTTCGCGTTTTCATTTAGTAAAATCAGATTACCTTTTGAAACTTTCTTGTGTATTAATGTAAGAATACAACTTTATGTTCATATTCGGATATCAAATTTCTTTGTCAAACTATAATAGATGTACGATTGTTAGATTACAGTTGGATTACTGTAAACGGTAGACAGTTCTACTATCTAAAAAGACTTTCCTATTATCTAAATTTAACAGTTTAATTTTTTATACAATAAGTTTTTGTAACAAAAATATCAATAATTTTCAACTCAATAGCCATTGAAAGGCTGGAATTAAAATTAGTAGAAAATACAATAAAAATAATGGAAGGAGCGACTATAAATTAGAACGTAAAAAGCTCCAGTAGAAAAGACAACTGTAGGCCTAGAGTCCTAGCGGAATAAGAGAGTGGTAAAAGTCTACAATAATCTTTCAGTAGTAAATGAAAACGTCGGCCGGTGTCCCACGAGAATCAGTTTTGTCAATACGTCTCCATAACATGGAAAGACGCACACTGTCAGCTCATATCAGTTGCAGAGTCACGCACAAAATCCGTTCCCGGATAATACCACAGGACAGTTCTCCTACAACTCCGTGGATCTCATCATCATGGAATTGTAATCTTCTCCCCTGTTTTCAAAAATTAAACACTAAAGTTTAATTTAAAACTTCAAAAGTTTGAGTGCAAGATTATTTAATTAAAAGATCTGAGGTCTAATAATTAAGATTGACCTATTAATAATTCATATTTTAAATATTCATTCACACTCACGATTTTCATTTCTGATTTATTCAATGTAATAGTTCTTCATAAAAAAAGGAAAATAAATAATTTAATTTACAGTTAGCCTTGATGTTTTAACGTTAAATTCAAGTTGTTCACATTAAAGATTTTCAATGACTTTTTGACGATAGGCCTAAATCAGCTTTTTAGCCTTGTATTTGCTTCGTTCTTAAAATGATATTAAATATTCAACTTTAATTGGTTTAAATTCTGAATTCTATTTTTAATAAAACTTCACTAAATATCGTATTAATGATTTTTTATTCTAATATTTTTTAAAATAAATTATATATAAGATATATTTCAAATAAGAATATTATAATTTAACATTTATTAATATGTACATTCTTGGAGAGGGGAGAATTGTCTTAGGATTGTTCTCGATGTATTGGGCAGAGAACGACCGGGGGGGATATGTCCTACACTCTAATGTCCTGCTTAATTTGACTATCTAAGTAGACGACAGACTACTCTCTAGGCGCCGTTGCGATCTGAGCCTGATGCAATAGGCCTATAGGTGCACTTAGTTTATATATAATAGGCCTACCGTAGAGTAGGCCTATTATAATGGTAGCATAATATGAATATTTAGATTTTAGTTGGCACTGATTGACCCACCAAATATTAAATGCTTATCATTCATATTCAATGTTTGCTTTAATTAGCTATGTGGGCAGTAGCGGTAGATACAGGGTGAGTCAAAATAATACGCCCATCCCTTATTGCGATAACTGATACAAAAATAAATGCATTTATATTTGTAGGCTTACGTATTTGTGATTTCTCTTGTTGTTTGTAAAGGTTCAAATGTGGTACCAAAGTTAATGTCATTAACATATATACTTCATGAATATTTTCAATATTTTTTATAGAAAATATTATAATTTTCATGAAAGAGACAGTAAGCTCTCATCGGAACAGATCGAGGCTATTTTGATATCAGCTTTATTTACGATACGATGCATGTAGTTTTAAATATTGTTATCATTAAATTATTTCTTCAATATGGATCAAATTGCAATAACTGCTCTGATCAAAATTAGATATAACTTGAATTTTAGGATTTTTTTGTAATAACTCATAATTTTTGAACACTTTGAATCAGGTTCAATTTAATAGTTAGATGTCAAAATGCCTCCATTGTATAGTTATGCCTATACAGTTATATAGTTAACATAAAAAAGATATGTATTTATGTTTATATATGCAATTAGTAAATCAACAATATATTAAGTATTACAAACAAATGACGAGTGCGCAGTACAGACGTCTTTAGCGTTAAATTACTTGTTTATTTAAAAACTTTTATCAAAAATAATATACATTGTTATACTTTATAAAAAATTAGATTAAATTTCAACTTCAATTTTATTTGAATATTTCAAAATTTGAAATATATTAACATCTATTATGTTTTTGATGTATTTAAGAGGTCCGGACAAAATTTCGAGATCTCTTTTCCAATTTCCAAAACCTCAATGTTTAAGACCAAGATGAAGACGTCAAATATTATAGGTATATTGAGTTTGTCGCGAGAGGTCGCATCACTGGCTATAAGCATTATAGTGGGGATGCACTACACATTTTGAAAAAATTTCTTTTGGAAAGTTTCTTTGCGAAAGTTTAATTTTTAAAATGATCGACGATACACTACAGAGTAAAACTTTCGCAAATAAACTTTCGCAAATAAACGAGCACAATGACACGGACACAGCTCGTGGACCACGTGATCCACGAGCTTAGTCGGACGAAAACTCCACAAACCTCTGCTTCCTGCATTATTATGTGCAGCGTGCTGCGCGCCTATGGTCAAATAGGCCTAATTCCGGTTCTTGACAAAACCTACATTTAAGCAAGTTAACAATGCCTTGACAATGCATTTCTAAAACCAGCATATACCGGTTTGACTTAATCCTCTGTTATTTCATTTCTCCGATACAGTCATATCTTGAATATTAAACTCTTCTGCGTTTCTATAAGTTTTGTCGAGGGTCGGAGAGGGGCCCGTTGGATCGGTGAGGGCTTTGGAAGGGTTCGAAGCAATCCTCCCCCCCCCCCACAGACATTCCTCCCCCGAGCATTTTCTCCAAATACAATGATGTATTTTACAACTCTCAATGTAAAA
>JAQIXG010006196.1:0-10580 GCA_034700105.1 Oconnorella tubifera
CCACCCCCGCCAGTTCCACATTCCCCTCGACCTCCTCCCCTCTTAAATAAAACCTTTCCTCATAAAGATCCCCCTCCAGAAAGATCCAAATTGAAACGTCTTCCGTGGGTTAAGATCCCATCTAGCGTTATTTTGGAAAAGTCGAATATTTGGACTTGGACGGAGCAGAAGGATCAGACGATGGATCTCAGTGAGGTAGATCAGTGGTTCGCGACGAAGATTGATAATCCTGCGACAAGATTGGTTCAAGTTTTGGGAAGAAAAAGTTTGGACAGATTTACCTGTGGTCGAACAGAAGAGAGAGCTAATGATCTGGGCCACCAGGTACTTCATTGTCATTAATTTACAGTTTTCTTTATTCTTGTATTTGATAATTAACAATAATTTATTTTTAAAAAGTGATTTTTAAGTTTTGAGCTTTCTCAAATCTCTGACTGATGCTGTTTTCGCTGCAAACAAATGTAATTTCACACTAAACTGCATCGTATTCGTGGCCCGATTAAATCAGTGAAATCTCAGAGAATCAGATAAATGCAAATCTAGATAATGTTTATTTTGTCTCGGTTATCTTTCCTTTTCAACTTCCTTCCTGGCTTAAAGCCTTCAATGGCACATTCAATCCATCAAGCGGCGTTTGTGTAATTGAGCCAAAATTAGTTAAAATTGTAAAAGAATTAAGAGTGACCTATTTAAGTGCAAGGCGCAACTGCGATGTTATTGAGTGGGGAGGGGGGGGGGCAGGGAGGGGGGTACTGTATGTTTCTGAATCAGTAATAAATTAGTTATAGATTTATTCGCTACGCATCCAGCATCGCTATGAAGCATAGAGAATATAAATTAAATTAAACATTATACCGAACAATTATTTTGACTATTTTGTTCAGTTTTAACTTACTTTTAACTCGGTAATCTAAACGGTGAAAGTATTTTTTATTCATATTCACCAGATGGCGCTACTCGACGGCAGAAAAAGTCTCAATTTAAATATATTTCTATATCAGTTTCGCTGCACCCACGATGAAATCATTCGCAGCCTCGCTGTCTGCGACAGCTCCCTCATAGGGGTCGAGAGGCTGGCCGCCCTGCTCAGTAGCCTCCCCGACGAGGGGGAGATGGGCCGCCTGGGGGCCCTGAGGGGGGACGACCCTAGACTGGGGAACGCGGAGAGATTTTGTATTCAGTTGGGAAATCTAAATGGGTTAGCGTTGTATTTTATGTGGATTGATTTTTTTTGTTAAAAATTGAGTTTAGAAATTACTAAAATCAATTAATACATGGTTGCCTTGTGTAGCTTTTCATTATTAAATTCGCATACTTTGGTTGCACACTATGCACAGCCCCCCAGAGTGTTAACCAGTAGGCTAAAAAGCGCTTCTACTCTAGTTGATGCAAAAATCTATAATGAAAATTGCTTTTCAGCGTTTAAGCTCTATTGGCTGCAGCGCAAAGCAACGGGGTTACGGCCAATTCTTACAGTAGTATAATGACTTTATTTCAGTGACTCATTAAATATGCCCCTACTGTTAATTCTTATGGTTAGGGTTGGAATTAGAATTAGATTTTATGTTAAGTTTGAGGGTTATCTTTTGTTTGTGTTATGGTTACTAAATGGTTTGTCTGGCTGATTGGTCGGGTTACCGTTTTCTACGTTTGGTTGATTTCTAGGTACCGATTAAGAATTGAAGCCATGTTACTACAGGAAGAGTTCAATCAGGCTTTTGATTGGTTAAAGCCTTCCATAGAAACAGTTGTCATGGCAGCCAAAGGTAGGCCTCACTGTTGTCATGGTAGCGAAAGGTATCTAGGCGTCATTTAACAACTTAAAAAGAATTTTTTTCTTTGGGGGGGGGGTTTGGGTCGTTCGAATGATTTTGATTTTTAATGATTTTGTATTGTATAAAAAATGTTTAGAGTAGAATAAAAAATATATGGTGTTGCTAAATTTAATAGATAATCAAATCCGTCATTTTAATCTCGCTTTCGATCTATGTTGAAGTCCGTTCATTTTAATTCAATTATAAAATAATCGTATAAAGATTTGAATATTGTTTTAGATGTAAAAGACTGCAAAGAATTGAGAGAGATATTACATACTGTACTTAGAGTGGGAAACTATCTCAACGCGGTAATTTAAAAGTTTAGAATCTGAACTTAGTTACTTACATTGAATAATTAATGTAAGTTAAATAATTATAAGAATTTGTGTCATAAATATTAATGTTAGTTTTTGTGACATTAAATGCAATTATTATTGTGATAATTTAAATTACTCAGTATTTACTTTAATCTGTAATTAAACACTAGTAATTATTTATTTATTTTTTCAGGGAGGGTTTGGGGGAGAAGCCGTTGGTTTCAAAGTCTCCTCATTGTTACTACTGGGAGAAATTAGATCAAATACAAATCGTTTTAGTTTACTGCATTACATTGTCATGGTAGGCCTATAAATTTTTTGCAGGAAGGTATCGTTATCAACAAGCTCCGCCCATTAGTAAACAATACTTAATTTCATTATCTATTATTCTATTATTCATTATCTATTATTCTATCAATGTAAATAACTTAGTTCTATCTAGTTAATTAATTAGACAAAATTTAAAAATTAATATGTTAATTTAATTCTCACAATTTCTTAACTCTAATTAACAAACTCGAATACTAACCCTAATCGAATACTAACCCTAGTTGAAGGATATAAACAGGATGGCATTTAGTACATAATATTAATCCAGTACAATTGCAGATATATTATAATTTAGTTTTTGTCGTTTAACGTCACATCAGCACAAGAGATGATTCAATTTACGTTACATATCTAATATTTTGACACAGGACGAAGAGAAAAGAAATTCTGACATAGCAAATATTGGTCTTACAATGAAATGTCTTAAGGAAGCCTCTCAGTCTGCTTTCTCTTTTATAAAATATTTATTTATTTGAATAAAATTACTTTAAATTGATTTAATTAGTTTAAATAAAAAGAATTACTATCTGTATTTATTTGTTATACAATAAATAATATTTACTTCACTTAATATGAATTGACAAAATACAAGTTTAAACCTACTTTTATGTAGTTTGGAAGTTTATTATACAATTAAATGTATCTATTATTTTTCTTCACTTAGTTCTTTTGTAAAACTGTTCACCGCAGATATTCCCTTGAATCGATGACGTCAGACGTGACGTCACTCGCAGTGAAGGTAAACGTCATTGCCGAGAAGATAAAAACTGCTGACTTTGATCTGCAGACTCAAATGGAATCATTTCTTGCTGTAAATTTCACTATCATCTCTTTACTTAACTAGAAATATCTTCTAAGAATATTTTCTAACTTATCTTGTGTATTATAAGCCTAACGCGGAGGACTATGGCTTTGTAGTAGTAGTAGATCCAGGACTAGATGGCCTTGACCTACAATGGCCATATGCAATTTGTGATCTACTGCCTCCAAACAGTATTATAAAATTGAATTTAATAAATTTTTAATCACGCTAAATGGTCTAGTTAAAAGTTATAATTTATATGTTATTTTCATTTAATTCAGTACGCCATTAAGGAGCTGGGTGGCCTTCAGGATGACCTTCATCATATAAATGACCTTGGGCTTGACCTTGCCTCTTATTTCTGTGAAGATTCAGTGACTTTTAGACTAGACGATTGTCTGAGGACGATTAGTACATTTTGTGACATGGTTCATAAAGCCAGTCAGGTCAGTGGGTCAATGGGTTAGTAGGTCAATAGGTCAAGAGGTTAGTAGGTCAATGGGTCAGTATGTTAGTAGGTCAGTGGGTTAGTAGATCAGTGGGTTAGTAGGTCAGTGGGTTAGTAAGTCAGTAAGTTTGTAAGTCAGTAGGTCAGCGAGTCAATAGGTCAGTAAGTTAGTAGGTCAGTGGGTTAATGGGTAAGGAGGTCAGTAAGTCCGTGACTCAGTGTGTGTATCTACGTATATATGAATTTATTTGCGTTTATATGTATTTATTTAGGATTATATAAATTTATTCTAAATTTTATCTTCAGGAAAACAAAGAACGTTCTAGACAAGAAGAAAAAGCTGAAGAAAGACGTCGAACAAGAGAACAACAAATCAAGAAACAAAATTCAACCCCCCCTATTGAGAACCCCATTCACCCCCCCAAGTCCGTAAAAATAAATTCAAAATTCTCTAATAACTTCAAAGCTGATCAAAATCTTTCTGAAATTTCTTTGGAAGATGGATCTAATAGCTTAGACGGTACTAAAAATAGAAACTGCGGGAATCCCGATACGGAATGGCTGTTTCGGAAAAACCCGGGTTTAATTTTAGCACAAAGAACGAGGCATTCGGTTGATGGTGCCGCTGATCTTCTCGATTTTCTTCAGGGTAAATACGAAAGAAATTTAGCAGAAACCAAAGAAATTTCTTCATCAGTGAAAGGATTGGTGAGAAGTAAAGACGTATCCGGGTCATCCAATCAGATGAAGGAGAAATCTGGGTTAGGTTTTGGGCTGCATAAAAGGCGGAGCTATGCAAATTTTGAGTCGATTCAGGATAGAGAGAGAACCGGTTTTCCTGTGTGTTTGGATGCAATAAGATCTGAGGAGAAATCTGTCACTAGTCAAGACGAAGTCTTGAAATTTGACAAAATTCAAAATGAGAAGGAAAGTTTTATGGAAAATGAAAAAGAAGAGAATTTACAAGAGAATTTAGTAATCAACCAGGAAAATAAAACTGAGTCAGAAAATTCGATACACGAAATAGGAAAGTCATTTTTGGGTTATGTTCAACAGGATTCAATAGAAGGAGAGAGCAAAACGTACGATAATTTAACAGAGGGTCAAGAACTGAGGAGGGAACAAAGAAGATGTAGATCGCTGGGTTCCGCGTTGTTTAAAGGAACGAATGCGATGTCACGCAGACAGGAAATGGAAAATCGCGTCATCGATTCGAAAGTGCAAGAATTTCAATCAAGATTGAGTTTGGAGAGAAATAGAGGATTTAAAAATCGGCTGAAAAGGTTGTCTGAAGTTTATTCGGATTTTGACGACGGGGAGAGGTGGACGCCCAGGCCCCTGGGTATTGGGGTGTGTGGAAATGAAAGAGAGGGGTTTGAGGAGGGAATTGGGAGGGAAGGAGAGGACAAGAGATTAGAAGGCATGAAAGAAGGATACGACAGTGAGGATGAAGGTGGTAAAGTTAAAGAGGATCAGATGGATTTTGTAGAAAAAAAAAATGAGAGTTGTATGGAAGTTAAAGAAAGAGAGGAGTTTGAAATGAAAATAGAGGATAGAGAGAGTGAGATTAAGAGTAAAGAGAGGGAGGATAGAAAATTGACTGTTTCAGAAAGACGGGGTGGGTGTGATTTAAGAAATAAAGAGGGGGTGGGTGAGTTGGGTTTAAGAATTAAAGAGGAAGAGATTTATGAAAATTGTCTAAATGTTGAAGAAAGACTTAAAGTTAATGATGTAGCAGTGAGATGCACAGATCGGTTATTTAGTCAGTTAGATGATGATAAAGATAAATCATTAGATGATTTACTAACAGATTACAATGAGGAAAATATAAAGTTAGATGAGAGAATATCTGATTCTATCTCTGAGCTTGAGGATGAAAGATTCAAATCAGTTTTAAATGATTCAGTGTCTGAGCTTTCATGGCAAAATGGTTTAGTGCAAAATGGTTCAGTGCAAAATGATTTAATGCAAAATGCTTCAGAGCAAAATGGTTTACTGCAAAATGGTTTAGTGCAAAATGCTTCAGTTAAAATTTGTTCCGTTAAATATCCTAAAAGTTCAAAAGTTAAAACAGTTTCAGATCAAAGAAATTCAGTTGTTATAAATCCTTTTTTAAATCTTTCTATTTCCAACATGAAACAAAACCCAAAAGCAGAATCTAAGACAAATATTTCTAAAATTCCGACATCGAACAAAACGCTTCAGACTACAAATTCTAATGTATCAATTTCTAGTATAACTCAATCAAAGCGGAATTCTAAAATAGGATTCAATTCAAATTCTATCGCGGATCGGATAATTTTAGCGGAATCGAGTCCACCAGGGGTGTTTGTGAGGGGGTCACGCCCTAGGACATCAATGTGGGCCCCCCCTCAAATGAGAACAAATAAAGTAGTGGCCTTGACACAAAGGAACATCAGGACGAACTAAAGTCCAATCTTTATTTCACTATAAAATGAGATAGTGTTCATTATTATCATTTGCATTTTAATATAATTTAGTTCAATATTTAAAGCTATAGTATATATAGAATATTTATAGCTAGAATAAGTTTACTATTGTTTTTAAATGCTTGCACTTGTACTTGTAATATCTCTCTCAAATTGTTCAACTGATAAATTGAATACTTTAATAATTTTATCAAATTCGTTTCAATGTGACTCATTTAATTGAATAATAATTATAAATTATAAGACTAATAATGTCTATGGCTATGTAATTAATTAATTAATCATCATATACATCTATTAATTAATTATTAATTAACAAATTAGGCAAAATAATAGATTGACAACAAATAAATGTGGACCCCCCCTTGCTCCCCACTAAATATTTCCATTTTTGATAATTTTTCAATTACATAAAAGTTCATGATTATTGAAAAGTTTCCGATTTTTTTAAACAAAAATCACAATGCAATAATATCATACAAAGTAAAGGCCTCGTGTTCTAACAAGCCCCGCCCCTTTAGCCCTGTAGCCTAAAGCAATCTAAATCAATCTTATGTAATAAATCTTAAACTTATTAAACGCCGTTAAACTATTAATATTAGGGTTAGATTAAGAAAGTATTGAACCCGCTAAATAGATTAATTTTACTTAAGAGCTTTTCAAATAGTTTAATTGGGGTTAATTAGGGTTTTGTTATTATTAGGGTTAAAATTAGGGTTAGGGCTAAAGTGAAGTATTGATCTAGTTATAAAACTTTTTAACTAGATTAATTTTATTAATAGATTAATTTTACTTAGCTTTTCATCTAATTAAATTACGGCTTTTTAAAAATCAAACCACAATACTACTAACTAAAATCCCTGTTACCACTTTAAAAATCCCGTAATTACCACTCCCATCTTTTCATTAAATCTACCCTCCCACTCTGGACCCTATTATCCGTCTTTAGTGTTACCACGTTTGTTTTTTCTGTTCGACGTTGCCACTGACTGATGTTTAAAAAACCTCGCAGTATTTTGTTTATCTGACTTAGTGACTGAACTCATGTCTAAGTTTGTAAGTTGAGGAATCTTTGATAAAACGTACCAACGATAATGCTGTCAAGTAAACGACATAAAAAAATCAAGTTTTCAATTAAATATTTCAATATCAGTATTTCTAAATATTTAATTTAATAATTATTAACTATTACTTAATAAATAATAGTATTTCTAAATGTAAATATAATATTATATTAATTATATAACACAAAATAGAATAAATTATAATGCACATAATGGTGGATTAAAGGGGGGGGATGTTAATAAGTAAAAACATAATTATTTATCTTCGACATTATGTTTTTTTAATATAAAATTAAATGATTTAATTTTAAAATTTTAATTTTATTAATAATTTAATAATAATTTATTTTATTAATAATTTATTTATAATTAAATTAAATATGTATACAAAATAGCTTACAGGCGCGTTTTCAATCGCGTTGCCATGGAGAGCGAGTTTCCGTAGCGATGAGACGGACCCTAGTTTATCAATCTCCGCTATTTCTCCAATACGGTTACCATGGAGATAGAGAATATGCAAATGAGGAAATTGACATAAAACCTGTCATAATAATAACATTGTTATTAGATAATACATTGTGTCAATTAAAAGGGCGGGGGGTTACCACAAAAACTGCTCCGCTTTTCCCCCCTACTAAATTCATTTCATTATTCATTACTGATACAAAGCTGTAAAATGCATTAAGTCTAGATAGTATAGACACAGCGCTGTAGTGGGGATAGAATGTGGATTTATACTAGTTAATATAGACAACTGCTGTAACGGTGATAGAATGTGAACGCAGGCTTGTTAGTAGACACAGCGCTGTATCGGTGATAGAATGTGAATAAGCTAACCGGATCAATGCGACTGAGTTGATTAAACGAGAGATCTATCCAAGTCAGTTCTGCAGGCTGTAAGACGACGCGACTGATGATGTCATACAGATCAGTCAACTCCTGGATAGTAAACAAAACCATGACGTCATCATCGTTATCATCATTATTATCACTATCATCGTTATCATCATCATCATCATTATCATCACCATCGCTATCATTGTCATCATTATCATAATCGTTATCATTATCATCATCGGTATCATCATTTAGTATCATAATGTTTCTATACGAAAAAAAAGAAGAACGATGAACAAAGTAAAAGTAAAGCATAATCGTCAAAAGGTGATGTCATTGATGATGTCAATAATAATGTCATACTGATGTCATTGATGATGTTATTGATGAAGTCATAGTTAAACAGAACAAGACCTGGAAGTGGTTGTTGTTTAATTTTAAAGACTTTGAGGGGTAAGGGTCATCAGGGAGGCGCTCCTTCGTCCCCCTCGGCTTCTCTGATAAAATATCTAAATACAAAAAAATGATAATACACTAATTTTTATTTAAACGAAACTTTATTTTGAACTCGCTTTTGAGTTAAAAAAAAAAATTTAAATTGATACACAGCTGACGACGCTTAAAGAAAATGGTTGTCACATTTTTTCAGCTACGGGTCATCTGTTCCCCGAGATATTTAATCAAGAAGATTTATAAAGTAGTAAATTATACATTTTTAATATGAAATAAATTAAAAAGAGTTATTTGAATAAGAAAATGCAACAAAATAACCTACCGACTGAATTGATAAGTTTCATAAAAGAGAAATCAAGCGGCACGTCTATTGTGATCGTATTTGTGGGCAACTTTGGGGCAACATTATCAGCAGGCCCCGCCTCCCCGGGGGCTTTCTTAGCCACGCCCCCTGACATATTACTTTAATCTAAAAGTAAAAATCACGATAGAGAAAAAAATTGGAATTAAATAATTTTTTTCTTAAATTTTGATGTAATTAAATTTTTTATTCTAAATTAAAATATTCAAAGGGGGCTGCAAATGGGTGCTGACATAATTGGGTTTTTGTGACGAGGGGGAAGGGGCGTCCCCGTCCCCTGAAACTCTAAAATTGTCTACAACCATATTTTAATCAAGTTTTTTAAGCATTTAGTTTTTAAGAAATATCTAAAATATACAATTTTTTACAAATCAAATAAAAAAAGAAATAAAAAAAATTAAACCAATTTACCCCCCACCCCCCCCCCCCCATAAAAATTTCGTAATGAAAAAATCCATCGAACTTTTTTCTGTGGATAAAATTTATGAATGAAATTACAAATGTACCAGTTGCTATGACGATATTCTGGAGCAGCCAATCAAATCAGCGGAATATAGGTCACAATTTTGCGATCATTTTTATTTAATTTAGTCAAATTGTGAAAATTTCGTCTTAAAATCTTAATTTTTATATTATTGTAAGTATGGTTTACTTGCTGCACCCTTTAGTAGGATTCATTTACAAAAATAACACGAATCAAAAGCAATGCTGATGCAAAAATTGCTAATTTTAAAACAAATTAAATTAAAACTAAGCATTTTTTTACCAAAAGAGAATAAAAATAAAACAACTATCTCCTTAACGTCACATCAGCATAAAAAATACAATTTAATGACATGATCGTAAAAGTTAGTCCGCATTGCAGTTAAATAGGTCAAATCGAGGTTACCAATGAGAATTGCCTATTGTCATGACCTTCAATTGACCTATTTACATATAATTATAATAATCGGCTTCTCTGATTGGTCGCGCCATTTTATTGCTAATTTTTATTGTTTTTCTTGTTTTATTAAATTTGCGCTAAAATTAAGCCGATCTTTGACCTTTCGCTAATTTATGCATCTAGGTCATGACCTAGATTTATTCTGCCTAATTTGCATATTTGCATAATTTACGAGATTATATAATTTTGCAATAGTAATTATCGCTGGCTTAATTTATGCATTGTTTATGATTTATTTCATTTTTACCCCTCGTGGGGGGTTGTGAGAATTTTTTTACCTCCTTTGTTTTTTTTGACCCCCGCCCCCTCAAAATATTCCTTTTATTTTAGCGTTAAAAAATCAGTTATTTTTTGCTGTAAATTTAAATAATTTTTTATACGTAATCAGTGATTTTCAGAGGGGCATGCAGTGGTGCACCCCCTCCTAGAATGTTTCTAAGTAAAAAATTATGCAAAATTTAGAAATATATGGCCCTCCACTATCAGCCCCCCCCCACTCATATTTTCGATACTGATATTACATATATTTCTACATATATTCTATATATTCAGAGTATATTGAATTACTAGAAAACAATAAACTTATTCTAATAAATAAGTTATTTTTCAATTGTATCCATATTAGACCGAATTAGATAATTTGTGACAAAATTCTTCAATATTTGGTCATTAACTAATTAACGTATATTAATTAACTATTATTAATAAATAACGTTATGGATGACGCGCGATTATACGGACAACAAATGTCAGGGGGA
>JAQIXG010006197.1:0-10577 GCA_034700105.1 Oconnorella tubifera
CTAAATTATACAAGATTAATGATAATTATACATAGATTAACCATACTAAATTATACAAGATTAATGATAATTATACAAGATTCATCGTTTAAAGCCCATATTAAATCTGATAATATAAACAGTAAAATATTTTTATTCTTTTTTACTAGTATGTATTATAGTTAGTAAATTATAAAATAAGTTTAAAATAAAAATATAGACCAGAGCTTCCAGGCTGTCCATTAGTCCCTGGAGTCCCTGCTATCCCCTGAGGTCCCGCATCCCCCCTAGGTCCTGCCTGTCCCGGCTGTCCAGGATTCCCATTGTTTCCAGGGCTTCCATTAGTCCCCGCGTCCCCTATAGGACCAGGGGCTCCCTGGGTCCCTGGCGTCCCTGGGTTACCCGGGGTTCCAATATCCCCAGTCGGTCCTGGTCCACCGGGTTGTCCGGGTTGACCATTTGGTCCACTTGGCCCCATCGCGCCTATGGATCCTGTCGGACCATTTGAACCGGTTTGACCATTTGGTCCCGCGGGACCAGCAGCACCTTGAGGCCCTTGGGGTCCTGGGTCCCCGATGATCCCAGAAGGTCCCGGGGCGCCGTTGTCCCCTCTGGCCCCTGCTGGACCTTGTTGACCAGGGGCTCCATTGGGTCCAGCTGGTCCACTACTTCCGGCTGTTCCTGGCTGACCATTGCTGCCTGGTTGACCATTTGGACCCGCTGGACCAAGATTTCCTAAATTAAAATTTGCTAAAAAATTGTACAATTTCTAAGCAAATTTTGTATTTAGCAATAAAAATTAGAAAACTATTATTGATAAAAATATCATAGCAAAGAAGTTTAATCACAAATGCAGTAACAAAAATTATCCAATATACACAAGCTGTAATAAACAATCTACAGTATTATGTAGTCATTCATTTACTTACAATATTACATTTAATTTACTTCAAATTTAAAATATTAGCAGATATCTACATATCTAAACAAGCTATGTACACTTTTTACCAGATGGCAATTTTTTCCAAAAACAGGTGATAACTTCATAGATAACTTAATAGATACATTTCTAAAATTAAATAACATTTAAGTATAGTTATTGTTTAAAAGAATATAATACTTATTTATTGTACAAGTATTCTTTAAAGTCTAATAACTTTTTTTAGGTTTTCATTTTTGACAAACTGAAAATTTATTTTCTAGTAATAGCCTTATTTTGTACATTTTTTTAGTTTTTAAACACACTGTACCAACATTACTAATTAAAAAATTAAATTTTTCAACTTGTCTTTTTTGGGCGGGGGGGGGCAACCTCCGCCGAGAGAAATGACGTATTAATTTTATATGTATTTAAGTGAATTAAAATTCACTCAAATAAAATGTAAAATTAATACTTTCAAAAATCAGGGAAAGTGAAATTATATCAATCCCCCCCCAATGACGTCCCTGCATCTTGGTATCATAGTCTTATAGCTAAATAACCTCATCACAAATGAAACTAGTACAAACCAGCTGGCCCAGGTTGTCCAGGGATTCCTGTATCTCCCACCGCCCCAGGTGGCCCAGCCTGCCCTGGTCCACCGAGTGGTCCAGCAGGTCCAGGTCCTCCTAGAGGTCCCGCAGGCCCCGGTTGTCCTTGATTCCCATTCGGCCCAGCGGCCCCAGGTCCCCCAGCATCCCCGCTTGGTCCTGGGGCTCCAGACTGACCGTTCAGTCCTGCTGGGCCGGGTAGACCCACATCACCCTTGGGCCCCTTTGGTCCATTAGGGCCAGGGGCTCCTAATGGACCGCTGGGCCCTGGTTGACCTAGGGCTCCAGGGGTTCCTATTGGTCCCGCTGCCCCCGGGGTACCGTCGTTACCCCTTGGTCCCGGGTCGCCTCGGGTACCCGGGCCACCAGCCGGTCCAGCGGGGCCCACCGATCCAGGGGCTCCAGTAAATCCAATTCCACCTAAAGACAAAATTTTTGATATTTATAAAATGTTAAACTTAATTAAAAAAATTAATTTAAGATTCCTCAACATTATTTTAGAAAAAATAAATGCTAAAATAAGTTGTAATTAGTAATTAGTTGTAATAGTAATCAATTACTAGTATTAGTAGTTGGTAATAGTAGTATTAGTTGCATTAGAAATTATGATCGACCTAACAGTTAGTCTAACATTTAATTTCGTTAAAAGCTCACAAAATATACAATTCATACAACAACAAAAAAATAAAAAAGAAGAAGTTTAATACCACTTCATAAAAAGTATAAAAATATGTGAAATTTATATAAATTACTAATCTTATTAGACAATTTAGAATCCAAATGTAAAATAAATTTAAAATTGCAAATCTTACCGATTGCTCCTGGTTGCCCCGATGCCCCCTGGGCTCCAGGCTGACCAGCCGTCCCCGGGGCTCCAGCCTGACCTGGGCCCCCATTATCCCCCGGTTGACCCGGCTGACCATTGGGCCCCGCTGGACCCGGGTTACCCGGATTCCCCGGGAGCCCGACATCGCCTCTGTTACCAGGAGTACCGGGTTGACCATTTTGACCCGGCTGACCAATTGGTCCAGGGGATCCGGAGGCCCCGGACTGACCCGGGGCACCATTCTGACCCGCTTGTCCTGGTTGACCACTTGATCCTGATGAAATAAAAATAGTTTACATTTTTTTGCAAATTATGTTTGATTATGTAAATTTTATTTAATTATGTATTTTGCTGGAGATTTAAAATTCTTTTACTTAAATTTAATTTTTACTTGCAAGTATTTTTTTTGTTATTTTTTTGTTGTTTAAAAGTAAAAAGAAATGAGTAGGAAATGTATAGAAAATGAGAAAAATGAATATTAAATCAGTACAAAATGAAAACAAAATTAGTACAAAATAAAAATTTCAACACAATTAAATTACCAACACAATTAAATTACCTGCAGGTCCAATAGGTCCAGGCTGCCCCGTCGGCCCAGGACCGCCCTGTGGCCCAGCTTGACCCTTAACCCCACTAGGCCCAGGCGAGCCATTAGGTCCTGCCGGCCCCGCTTGGCCAGGCACACCACTAACCCCCTGTGACCCTGACTGGCCCGGATTACCAGAGGCCCCTGCTAGGCCAGCGTCTCCTCTAGCTCCCAATGGGCCTGCTGGGCCCATAGCACCCACGGGCCCCGCGACGCCTTGGGCCCCTGTAGCTCCTGTGATTAAAAAGTTAATTTACAAAATTTCGTTTATACTTTTAACAATTTTAATCTTTTTTGTTTTAAAAAAGAAATAATGACATATGTGTCATATAAGTATTATATTCGAGCTGTCATATATCTGTGAAATGAAGAGTTATGCTAAAAGTGCAGCAAGTTAATGAAACACAGCTAATACTAAGATTCAAATCAAAGACTTTTGGTTGACAAAAATCGCCAGAATCATTTTAATAACTTGCATAAATAAATAACTAATAAAAATAAAAATTCATTTCATTATATAATAAAGCGTTTTAAAATAAATTCATATTTTTTATTAACAAACCAGTTGCTCCAAAAATTCCAGTAAATCCTGTAGCGCCCCCCGCTCCAGCGATCCCCTGGGGTCCTGCGGGTCCCAGAGACCCTACCGACCCTGCAGGTCCTGAAGACCCTTGTGGTCCTTGAGGTCCATTAGGTCCCTGTAGACCGGGTTGTCCCGCTGGACCAGCTGGTCCTGACGCTCCCTGGGTCCCCGGGGTCCCTGGGGAGCCCTTGGGTCCTGGTGCCCCTGGACCACCATCAGTGCCTGGATAATAAAGTTAATTATCATTAAATAAATACGATAAAATAAATTGGTATCCCGACAAAACGACCCAAAAAAAACGAATTTGATAAAATGTCCCCAGCAATTTATTTAATAACCCTAATCGTAACTGACCCTGAACAAACCATTACGCTAGCACAAACAAAACTTGACACCAATCATATCAAATCATTCTCTAACTTGCCACATCCTTTAGTACAATATGTTTAATTCTAAATCTGTATTCTGTATCACATGATATACTTGTACTTAAATGTACTTAAAATTTAAGTACATTTACTTTGTAAATGTACTTAAATGTACTTTCAAATGTTATTCTATACTTGTACTTAAATCTTAAGCAGGTTTTAAAAAAATTACACACCTGGGGTCCCTGGTAGCCCAGCCTGCCCATTGTCTCCCGGCTGCCCCGCAGGCCCTGCCGGGCCCTTCCCTCCATTCGAGCCCGGCTGACCTATAGGCCCAGGCGATCCATTGGGGCCAGTTGGGCCAGCCTGTCCAGCTGGTCCAGGGCCACCACTTGCGCCTGCAGCCCCACTCTGCCCCTGAGGCCCGCTTGGCCCTGCCTGCCCAACGTCTCCACGTGGGCCTGGTTGACCTTGGGGGCCCGGTTGACCTTGTAATAAATGATAAAATGTTTTTATATTATATTTATAATTAATCGGAATGTTATTCAAGTTAATGCTAATACAAGAAATCAATAGTACGCAGTAATAATTAAGTAATCAACAATAATTTAATTAATTTTTAATTTTTACTTTAAGTTTAAAATCTTGAATTGTTTATTAAATGAATGATAGCACAGATATAGCTATCGACTTAAGTGTCTTACTAAAGGGTACAGCAAGTTGGCGAAATAGCAAAACTTCGCGGAAATCAAATCTAGACCTGTTGTGTGTAAGTCCAATGCATTAACCATTGGACTAAAAAGCCTTGGTTTACAGTAAAACTAACTCTGATGTTGATCTATTTTTAAATATAATAATAATCTCATTTCATAGTCAATTAAATTTTAAAAATAAATTCTTTTTTTAAATTAGAATTGAAAGAATACATCACATACCGTTAGTTCCAGACTGGCCGTTTTGTCCATCCGGCCCAGGGTCCCCACGCGGGCCAGCCTGCCCGGCCGGCCCAGGTTGTCCCGGTTGTCCATTTGGTCCCGCCGGCCCAACTCCTCCGCTAGCACCTTGAGCCCCTGGAGTACCAGGAGCACCCGGCCCGCCACTTGGTCCCTTAGTTCCTGCATCGCCTGGAGCACCATTGGGACCAGATGGTCCGATTGATCCCTGAGTTCCTGCGGGACCAATGTTGCCATTTGGTCCCGATGGTCCCGCGGGACCAGCTGATCCGGGTTGACCGTTTGTCCCAGGTGTTCCAGTTTGTCCTCGAGGTCCAGCTGGTCCTGGTTGACCATTTGGTCCTGTAAACAAATTAATTAGAATTTAACAATTGAACAATATATTTTGTTTACATTGTAATTTAAAATGCTAATAATTTTACAAAAATTAAAGTATTTTAAGCTTACTGATATATACCTTGTTTTCAAAGTTAAATTAGTATAACAAATTTGTAAAAATAAAAAATTGTACTTTGCTTAATATTACTAAATTATTATAATTATATTTTATGTGAACCATTTAACTTGTTCTTAAGTTTAAAATGAATTCGATAAAAGTTAAAAAATATCTTCAGAAACAGCTTAATTAATAAATTAAAATTTAACAATTTACAAATTATTAAATTAATTAAATATAATACCTGGGTTTCCAGGAGTTCCCGCGTCCCCAGTAGGACCTTTAGCCCCAGGTCCGCCGTTTGGTCCCGCGGGTCCTGCTGGACCCGGTTGACCCAGGGCTCCCTGTTGTCCCGGATCACCGGTACCCCCTGCTGCTCCATTAGGTCCTGGGGACCCTTGAGGTCCCGTGGGGCCTAGAGCCCCTGAGGCCCCTGATGGCCCCGGGTTGCCAATCGTACCACTAGCTCCTGAAGTTTAATATAGAAACAAGTTGTATATTTTAACTTTAAATTTGTATACATTATATTTTAAAAAAGCTCAGAATGAATTTTAATTAATGTGATGTTTTGTTATGTTATTTAAAATATAAGATTAGACCTATATATTCAGTTACAAATTAGACCAATTAATTTTAATTAAGATTCAAAGTGTTGCTAGCATTATGTAGGCCTAGTCATTATATTGATAAATTTATTTTTGAACAATTTTTGTAATACAATTTTTTTATTATAAAATTTCTACTATATTTAATTTAGCTCAAATTAAACACACTTAATTACTTGTATATATGTTCTTTTACGTTTATATATATATATATATATTCTACAATATTTAAATAAAAATGTTCGTGTTTAAAAATATTCTAATAAAAATATTTCAAACTTACAGCATCAGTTATTTAGAGAACCAGAAAATCTTTTTGAATAATTACAAATATTGAAATTATAGCTAGGTTTACATGACTTTTTTCTATCACAACGTTTTAATCGCTAACACAATTTGCATAAAATTTTACAAACTTATGAAAAATGTCTGTTGTTACAAATTTCTAAAATTGACACAAATCGATGTAAAATTGCAAAACTTATTAAGTAAAAACCAAGGTAATATTGACAAAAAATTAAGAATAAAATAAAATAAAAATGTTGACAAATGCTCAAACATTTAAAATACCAAAAAGTTAAAAAGTGATTTGGGAAACTGTCCCAAATATAAATTAATACTAATATTTATATACTAATATACATTTTTTATATACTATAATTAACAGTGTTTTATTACATTAAAAAAAATATTTTTAAAAATAATAATATTTTGACCTGGTGCTCCATTAGGTCCAGCTAATCCCTGAGGCCCTGGGGGTCCAGAAGGCCCCGAGGGCCCTACAGGCCCAGTAGCCCCGGCGCTACCACTTATACCCGGGGACCCCACTATACCCGATGTACCCGGGGCTCCAGGGGTCCCGCTAGCCCCCGATGGGCCCTTAGGTCCAGCGGGCCCAGCTTGGCCAGGTTGTCCATTTGGTCCACCTGGTCCAGGATCGCCTATAGTCCCAGCAGGACCAGCTGGACCCGGTTGACCATTTGGGCCCGGTTGACCGGCTGGGCCGGATGATCCTGGTGTTCCTATTGGTCCGGGGGAACCACTGCCTCCGTTTACACCCGGAGCACCTATGTGTTATTATTTAAATTAAATAAAATTAAATAATGTTAAAAACATTACAAAAACGTTAACTTCGTCTGCATGTATGTATTAGATTTTGTCTATATTGATAAAAGTAAAATTCGTAACCAGCTTTTGATGAAATGAAAATAATCACAATTTAAATATTAAAGTAAACAAAAAGTAAAAAATTTAGGTCAATAGTTAAAATTCATGATATTTCATCTATAATAATATCACTTTCATTTCATTCATAAAACCATTACTGACAACAAAACAGATTAACTTACAAACACTAAGACATATAAACAGATCATTGAAATTACTAGTATGCCTGATCAACGCCTACCTTGTGTTCCAGGAGACCCAGGCGTCCCGTCTGTCCCAGGCTGTCCTCGCTGGCCGGCTGGACCCGGCTGACCAGGGGCCCCTGAAGAACCAGCAGGACCCTGTGATCCCGCGTCCCCTGGTGTCCCTTTAGACCCCTGACTACCAGGCTGTCCTTGAGTGCCTGGCTGGCCGGGGGACCCGTTCTGTCCGGCGGGCCCTGATGGTCCCTGCTGTCCAGCCGGACCTATAAAATAATTAGTTTATAAAAATATTAATTTAAAAATAAAGAAATATTTTAAAAGTTATAAGTTTCATATATTATAACATAACATTTTTCTACTTATTTTATGTCTAAAGTGTTATTTTGAAATAGAGGAGTTAATCAGTCAAAAAGTACATACTGTATGTACTTATTAAAGTACATGTATATTAATTCTAATTGCTATACCTTAAGTATTTAGATTATTGTTTAAACTGTTTATTCTGTTTCTATTTTTATTATTCTATTAATTATTAATATTAAATTATCATAATATTTAATATATAATATTTAATATTTAATAATAACTAATATTAACAGTATTAAGAAAGATATGAAGCCACTAAATACTTTAAATAAACACCCTGAAAATAAAAACTCTACCTTGTTGTCCCGGTGTACCAGGATTACCCCTCGCCCCAGGGGACCCCTGCGTCCCTGGAAGCCCAAGGCCCCCACTGGCCCCAGCTGGTCCTGCAAATCCCGACGCCCCGGCCTGTCCTGGATTTCCATTCGGTCCTGGAGCCCCTGAGTTCCCTGTCAAACCAGGTAATCCCTGGGACCCTGCTGACCCAGGAGCCCCTGAGGCTCCGGGTCCTCCAGGCGATCCATTAATCCCGGGGTTCCCTGGTGCCCCCTGGTCCCCTTGGGGACCCGGCGAGCCGTTGGTTCCCTGGGGACCCGGAATACCTGGCTGACCAGGCTGACCATTGGGTCCTGGTTGACCACTTGCTCCTAAATATATAAAATTTATTTTTATGAAGAGTTCAATATAAAATTAAATTTAAAATGTAAATATGTAAAATGTAACTTTGTGTGTAGTTAATTAAAATAACTTTAAAAATATTCCTAAGGTTAAATTGAGACTAAACGTGTAAGGCATGAATGAATGATATATATGATATAACTCACTAATTAAGAATCTCAAGGGTTCAGCAAGTCAATGAAAAACTAACAATAATAATAGAGAAACTAACAACTCATGAAAATAATGCTAGATTACAAAATAATTATAAAGATATCATATACAAGAATAATGATATGTAATAATTATGATATATAATAATAATAATAATAGAGAAAATAACAATAATAATAATAATAATAATTTGGTCTCTCTTTGATCCCCTGGCAGAGCGGTAAAAACCTCATATGGGATGTGACAGTAGCCGACACTTTAGCTGCCTCGCATCTCTCAACAACGTCATCAACGGTCTCAGCTGCGGCGCCGCAGCTGAGAGCGCGGCTGAAGGGAAGAATCTAAAGTATGCTGGTCTAGCGACCACCTATCTCTTCATCCCTATAGCTTGCGAGATCCTGGGACCATTGAGTGCCTCTGCTCTAACCTTCCTCAGTGAGCTAGGAAGGCGTATAGCAACTGTGACAGGAGATCATCGTGAAGGAGCTTTTTTGTTGCAACGCTTGTCGATGGCCATTCAACGTTTTAATAGTGTCTGTTTTCAAGACAGTTTTATTGTATCCCATGACTCCGAAGCGTAGCCATTCCAAACTACTGTTTTTATCCACTCCATTTTGTTTTAATCAAAACCTTGGGAATGAAGTACCAAGACAAAAAAAAAAAAAAAAAAAAATAATAATAATAATAATGATACTAATGATATATAATAATAATAGATATATACTGGTAGCGTATCAAAACAGCGCACGCCAAAACAGCGCACATACTTTTTCTTAATACCGTTATGTTGGTATTAAGAAAAAGAACATTTAGTAGGCCTACTTTTTTTAAAAATTACATTTTAATTTCTTTTTTTTTAAATGCTTTTAATGTTAGTGATTTTTGTTTTTATTCTTTAGTCTTTATAGTTTTCTATTTACGTTTTGTCGTGCGCTGTTTAGTCATAGTGCCATATATACTAATGATAATTTCCTGATACATATCAAGTAATATCATTAAAATACGACATTTATGATAATATTATCATATATTATCATAAAATGAATCTTACAAATACCTGAAGCCCCCGACGCCCCTGGCAGCCCTAGCGGCCCCGAAGGCCCAATGGACCCAGGTGTCCCAGGGGATCCAGCAGGTCCAGAAGGACCAGAGGGGCCCGTTGATCCTGTGTTCCCCCTGTCTCCAGGTGGCCCATTAATTCCCGGGCCACCTGCAGGCCCAGACGCTCCAGGAAGTCCTTGCGGGCCAAGTGGGCCGGCTAACCCTGTAGGCCCAGGGTTGCCTGTAAATATAAAATAACGTTTTTATGCTTTTTGATTTTTTAATTTTATTGTAATTAGTAGATCATGTGTTTAAATTAATTGAATAATTTAATATTTTATAATATTCAATTTATAATATTCACAGGTTACAATTTTTTTGAATCTTATTTCAAAATTAATACCAATTACTACCACACTGGTCTTTATACTGAATTTTTTATATGGTATTTTTATTTGCATTGATGTGACATATATTTATTTTGAAAATAATAACATCAATTTATATCAAAATTAAATTAAATTCAGTCTTTGACGAAAATGAGAAATAATATCTGATTAATCCAGTTAAAGAAACAATAAAAAACATCATCCTACCATTAGCTCCATTAGTTCCAGGGGCTCCTGGTTGCCCAGACGACCCTGGAAATCCTGCCGGCCCAGTGCCCCCAGGGGCCCCATTAGGCCCATTAGGCCCCGGTGACCCAGCCTGGCCCTGAGGCCCTGCCGGTCCACTAGCTCCTGCCTGACCGTTCTGTCCAGCTGGCCCAACTACCCCATCCGGGCCGGGTATACCTGGTTGACCACTGGCACCCGGTGTACCGGGGTTCCCTGGGGTTCCAGGGGTACCAGCGGGTCCCGCGGGCCCTGGAACACCTGATACACCCGGGGTTCCTGGTTGACCGATCCCACCCACTGGTCCGTTTGGTCCTGGTGCTCCATTTGGTCCTGAAATTTATAATAATTATTAATTAAAAATGTATAATATGTTCACTTATTTTTAATTAATATTTAATTAATGATAATATTAATTAATATAATTACTAATATACTTGATAATATATAATGTAATATAATAATATATAATATAATTGAGTCTATTGT
>JAQIXG010006198.1:0-10577 GCA_034700105.1 Oconnorella tubifera
TTTACTATCTGTTATTAATATTCCTCTAACCCAGCCACCCTCCCCCTCCCGTCATTTTGACGGGTTATAACTAGTATATATATAATACGATAATCCAGACGTTAAACGTAACCTTAACTATATGTATTATTGATATCTACTATAATTTTTTTTATTAGATGGGCCGGTGTACACCCCTGCCCCCCCCAGGCAGGGTCGATGCGAGACCAATGAGATGATGTGTAACAACAGAGTATGCGTTCCCTCTGATTATAGGTGCGACGGGGACTTTGATTGTACGGACAAATCAGACGAAGATGGATGCGGTATCAAATATCTATTACATTTCGATTTTAATTTTATGGATTTCAATTTTATGGAGAGGTCTAAAATTTTTTAGCAAGCCCCGCCTACCTAGCTAAATTAATTGTTTAATCAAATTAAATAACCGCAATTATAACCCTAGTTGTAATTTCTAACAATTTAATAGTATTTTTATTAAGATTAAACAAATTATTTTGATCTGGAATTCTAGATTGACATTTTACTGATCTAAAGGGGCGGGGCTTGTTAGATCCTTTCTGCTGACCCTTTATATAAGATTATTTTATGGGTGCCATCTGATGAATTATTATTTAAAATTATTATTTATTTATTTTATTTTTAGACACCAGAGGCCCCTGCGAACCGAATGAATTTAAGTGTAACAATAAAAAGTGCATCCTAAAGATTTGGGTTTGTGACGGGGACGACGATTGTGGGGGGGACAAATCAGACGAGGCTAGCTGCAGTATGTTACACCCTATTTTTATTAAATTTAATTTTTTTTTTATAAATCGCATGAAAATTTAATGACAGTACAAAAACAGTTAAAGACAGTTTTTTATGAAAATATCGTTTTGTGATTTTGTTTACTTTTTTTAAGTTACTTACTTTATTTGATTATATATAATGTTATTTTGAAGAAATAAAAAAGTACGTGTAGTGGTTTCATTGTCGATGTATATTTGATGCTTGTATGCATTCATTTCTTGTGCTGATCTGACTTTTATCGAGAAGTTATAAACGGACAACCATAGTTAGTTTTCTGCAGTAGGTTTCTGTAACAATATTTGTGCTGATGTGACTTTATAAGCAATTAAACTATTAATTTTTAAACTGTTAATCAGTCTAATTAATTGATATTTTTAAAATATCCACAATTCTACCCATCCCACTCTGTTTTTCAATAAAGGAGACCTTCAGTCACTGAGCGCTATATGCAAAGCCGATGAGTTTCAGTGTGAGACGGACCGACAGTGTGTGCCGGCTGGCTTTCAGTGTGACGGGGAGAGAGACTGTCTAGATGGCTCAGACGAAGGCGGCTGCGGTATATTCTCATTTTGTGTTTTAACCGCAAATGAATTCGCTGATGTTATATAATTGTATATTTTTATAAAGATGTTTTCATAAGTTGTCACAAGGGGGTTTCCACTAAAAGAAATTCTCGTGTTTGACCTCCAATGGGGGGGGGGTTACAATTTAATTATTACAATCAGAAGACTAATTACTAATTACTAATTTATAATTAGTTACTAAATGTTAATTAATAACTATCAAGTTATGAACTCTTTATTGTTAAATGAAATGTAGTTTTTAGGAAAATTTTTGATTATTTTTTTTTATCTTGCAGCCAAGCCTACTGCTGTGAAGCCCCCACCCCCTGAAAAAATTGCCCAGCCCGGTGAAACCATAGACATAGTGTGCGAGGCCATCGGGGTGCCGCCCCCCACAATTGTTTGGCGTCTAAACTGGGGGCACGTGGGCGAACCCCCCAGAATTACGACAATTGTGGAGAAATTTAACGATTTTCGAGGGGGGCCGATTACTAGCAGGGGGACCTTGACGATCAGGGACGCTAGGAAGATGGATGAGGGGGCCTACACGTGCGAGGCCCTTAATAGCATGGGGAACATTATGGTAGATCCTGATACAATTGTACATATTATAGGTAAAGTTTACGAAAATATGACGTATTTTTTTATATTTTGTACATTTTAACACATGTTTTATTTTAAAAAAACATGTATTTAAAAAATGTACATGTCACATTGATGAATATTTGACATATTTATAATTTTCTTTAAGTTTAGTAAGTGATTTCTAATGTATGATTAGGGTTAGAATTTGGGTTCAGATTTAGTTAAATTAGTTAAGAATTTACTAATTGATCATTATTCATATTATTCATTTCGTTCGTTTCTTTGATTTGATGCGATTAAATACAGTTCTACGTATTAATTTAATTAATTGGTGAAATAGTAATTTATTTTTATTTCTATTTTTTACTTTTTTATTTGTTTTTTTTTAAGACGGAGCCGACGAGAATCCAAATTCTTGCGACCCTAGAACCGGAAGAAACTGTTCCCCGGTAAAAATAATTACGAATAATTACATATTATCATAATATAATAATAATAATAATATAAATAACATAGCATTAATAACGCTACTTGTCAATTTATACAGTAATAATTGAATAATTAATTATTACAGTAAATTTAATTTTTAATTCTAATTTTACAGTAGCAACTCTTAGATATTTTTTGTTTATTGTTGTAATTTTTTTTTTAGAAAATTTGCAGTGGTAACACTGAGGGGGAACGTTGCGACCAATGCCGCGCTGGTTACTATAACGACGCGTGGCCCGGTCAACCAATCAGCTGTCTCGCTTGTCCTTGCCCGCTAACGCAGCCATCCAATCAGTGAGCTCAATACGTATTTCATGTTGTAAACTGATTTCTTATTGGTTGTTGAAATGCAATTTTTAAAGCAATGCAAAATTTTGTTTTTATAAATGTTAAAAATTGCTTTATTTTTTGGTGTAAATTTCCCAAACGCCAGGATTTGAACCTGAAATCTCATTTATATGGAATGAATGATTTACCATTCCACCATTAATCCATTATCATTAACGATGATAATCATTATATTGATGATTTAGAAAATGTATCATTTTGTACTTATATATAATTTTAACGTATTTCTTTACTTGAATTATCTTTGTTTTACTCGCATGATGAAGCCCGAATTAACTTCGGGCTGCAGCCCAAACTTACTTTTACCTGCAGCCCAAACTAACTAACTTTGGGCTGCAGATTATTTGTAAGGACTTTAAACTTAAAGAAGATAAAAAAAAATTAAAATATATAAAATATTGAATAATAAACTTTTGCACAGATTTACAACTTCCTGTCAGAAAGAGACAGACGGACAGATCACCTGCAGGGGCTGTCCACCGGGCTACACGGGCAGACAGTGTGAACGATGCGCCCCGGGCTATGAGGGGCACCCGGGGCAGCCGGGGGGCAGCTGCCGGCAGGGCGGTAATTACAAAACTTTGTGATATTTAATAAGCAAATAAATACATGATATGTATCATTTATATTAAAATGTATACATCTAACAGCTACTATATTATTTTGACAAATATCTAACTGGATTTTCTTTAAAATTAAGTCTGCTATGATTATTATTTTGCTAAATTAAAGTTCGTTTTACTTTTTCTCGTTGTTTTTCTAATAAATTACATAAATTGTATTATCGATTATATAACGCAAATTATTCAGATTTTTTTACGACTAATTTCAGGCTCCCCTACCCCCAGTGGTCTATATTGCGACCCTAAGGGCAGCACATCTCTGACACCCGACCCTTACACTAGAAAATGCGCCTGTAAGGTAATGACATACATTTTTTCTTTCTAATTAGCTCACTATTTCTCTAACTCGCTGCACCCTTTAGTAAGACGCTTAAATTGACAGCTATGTCTGAGACATCGTTCGTACAATACTGTAATCCAGACGTTAAACTAAACCATGTAAACAAATTTAGAGATATATTTTATGTATTGTATTATTCTGTTGTATTTTATGTATTGCATTATTTTGTTGTACATACTTCATGTATTTTGTTTTGTAGCAATTTGCGGATGGACCGACGTGCAGTGTTTGCAAGTCAAATGCATTTTTTCCATCTGAAAAAAATCCATTCGGATGTGTGTCATGTTTCTGTATGGGGGTCACTCAGTCTTGTACTAGTACTACAGCTAGTAGAGCACAGGTACTGGTAGACAGACAGACAGACAGACAGATGGATAGATGGATAGACAGATAGTCAAATAGATGGACAGACAGATATACAAATAGATGGACAGATGGACTGACATGTAGATCGACAGATAGACAGACAGGTAGTTGGAAGACAGACAGATGGATAGACAGATGGATGGACAGCAGACAGACAGTTAGATGGACAGAGATATAGATGGACAGACAGACAGATAGATAGACAGACAGGTAGTTTGAAGACAGACAGACAAGATGGATGGACTCACTGACAGACAGTTAGATGGACAGACAGATAGATAGACAGACAGATAGATAGACAGACAGTTAGATAGACAGACAGATGGATATAAAGCTGGTCATAGATACATATATAGTATTATAAAGTATATATACTAATTACATATATACTATACGCATATAATAACCTAGCAAAAAACCTGTCCAAAGAACGACAAATAAATGTATCTGTAATATCTAAATCACTTCAGATCACTGCAAGTATTCACTCAGACACTCAGGGCTTCACGATCACTGATAGAGATCACTTTGAAACTCACTCCGAAGGTCTGAGTGTTGAACCCAGGAACAAAGAAATCGTGTTCCGAGGGTTTACCAGTCTACCATTGGGACAGTACTACTGGGCTTTGCCTGCCAAGTTCCTTAAAAATAAGGCTTGTTATATATTAACTACTTAATTTATTACTTATACGCCAATACATTAAAGAAAAATGTTACTATATGTGCAATATATTTTTATGTGTTTCAAATAGCTTTGAAGTACTTTTAAAATAGTGTGTATTACTTTGGGTTAGACTGATGTTAGAGATTCTTTTTCTAACGATTCAGATTCTATTTATACCTCTTAAAAACTTGAAATAAAGGTGTTTAAGTGATTAAAATATTTGTTTATATTTATATTTAATTATGACTAAAAATCAAGGTGTTCAATTTATTAATATTTCAGATAACGAGCTACGGGGGTAATTTACGTTTTACCGTACAGCATTTACCTGGTTTTCAAAGAACACCGACACGATATCCTGACGTTGAAATCAGTGTAAGAAACATAGAGTAGCATTTTTGTAATAGAGTGGCGCAGTTGGTAGAGTGTCTGACTACCAACTGACGGGTGGTGGGTTCGAATCCAGCAAGTGACAATTATTTTATGTTAAATTTCAATACATTTTAAAAGTATACTATTGAAAGAATTATTGAATTATTACTAAATTAATACTTTACATAACATTAATAGTATCATTAATTATAATATTATAGCATTAATTACATGCTCTAATTTTTATTATATTTTAAATAATTTCATTTTATGTATGATTTTTAGTTACTTGTTTTTATACAATTGCTTTGTTTTTATTTTTATTTTTTATATTGGTGTTATTTGTAGGGTAATGACATTGTGTTAGAGTACACCCACACCCAGCCAGTACCCGCTAACACACCCACTCCATTTACGGTACTACTCTACGAGGTCAGTAAAACAGACTATCTTCTCTTATCTTTATCTTACTTTATCTTAGCTTATCTTTACCTTATCTTGTTTATCTGATCTTATCTTTAGAATCATTGGAGGCGGGCCGATGGGGCCCCGGCCACAAGGGAGCATCTTATGATGGTATTGGCTGACCTTGACTTTATTCACATCAAGGCTAAGTACACTGAGGAAAGCCTGGAGACTAGGTAAGGGCTGTTTTATCTATTTCCTTATCTTTCTTTTTGCATTTCTTATCTATTTTCTTATCTTTTTGCTGATTTCTTATCTACTATAAACTTTAGTTAGTGCCCTTACTCTATTTTCTTATCTTTTTGTTGGCTGTTTTATTTATTTTCTTATCTTTCTGTTCATTTCTTATATCTTATGTACTCTTGTTATCTATCTTCTTTTCTTATCTTGTTCTTATCTTTGTGGGCGTGTCTTATCTACAGCTTACGTGACGTCAGCTTAGATGTAGCCGAAAATCGGAACACGGGATTGGACAGAGCTCACGCGGTAGAAGAATGCTCGTGTCCTATTGGCTACAAGGGACTGTCATGTGAGGTGGGCTCTTGCTGGCTTTATCTAATGTTTAAATCTCGCATAATCTTCTTTAATAAAACTAGTACAACAAATTATATATATAAAACTAAAGGGTGCAGAGCGACGTAATGTTATTTAATTAAAACTGAGTGGCTTCTTAAAGGGTGCAGCACGATGATATACTTTGGACTATTTTATGTGGATGTTTCATTTAAGCGTCTTACTAAAGGGTGCAGCAAGTTAAGTTTAACCTCTGGATTAAAGTATTAAAGTACCGTATTATATGATGGTTCAGACATAGCTGTCAATTTAAGTGTCTTACTAAAAGGTGCAGCAAGTTAGAGAAATATTTTATGATTGTTGTTATTATTGTCTATTATTAGAACTGTGCCCAAGGTTATCGAAGGTCAGGTGGGGGCCTCTACTTAGGCCTCTGTGAACCCTGCGACTGTTTCGGTCATTCAACTGAATGCGACGACAGCGGTGAATGCAAGGTGGGAATATTTTAACATTGAATAGTATTGAATAACATTGAATAATTTTGAATAACATTAAATCATTAAATACCATTTAATGTTATTTGTCTATATTATTAGCAAAAATAATTAACACTTACTCCCCCCCACCATTCCCCACCCCCCCCACACACCCCCTCCCCGTCATTCTTCATGAACTCTTTTTGTGCTGATGTGACTTCAAGAAGGAAACAACGCAATCTAAAATTAGATTTCGTTTCTATAATTTTACCCAATATAAAATGAAATTTTTGTATTTTTTTTATTCTCTCCGTAGAATTGTCAACACAACACAGGGGGGGAGAGATGCGAACGTTGCGCCCCCGGGTACTTCGGGGATCCCACCCGGCGCTCCCCCCACGACTGCCAGCCCTGCCCCTGCCCCCGCGGCGCCCCCCCTAGCGGGTATTTATAGTATTTTTAGTTAGTTCTGAATATTTTTATATTTTGTTTTGTTTCAATTATTTTAGATGTAAATCACGCTAATTGATATTAATGTGTGCTAAATTACGTTCAATCTCATTAAATGAAAGTGAAGTTAAATTTAAGTTATTAAATTATGTTAATTCACATTAATTCATGTTAATACATGTTAAGTCATGTTAATACGTGTTGCTTCATGTTAATTCATGTTAATTCACATTAAATCGTGAAATTCAAAATAAAAAACGGAATTATATTATTTTTCTAGACACGGCACCGCGTGTCAGTTAGAATATGACGGACAGGTGACATGTACATCATGTCCAACCGGTCATACTGGCAGACATTGCGAACTGTACGTAAAATTACGCACTTTTTCAATTAATTTCTTAAATTAATAAAATAAAATATTTTCATAATTACTTTCTTAAATTTGTAGTTTTATTTTTGCGTGAATTATTACAAATTATGAAAGCTATTATTAAAATGTAACTTTATTTCTGTCGTTATTCCACGCTTAAGTATTTATATATATTTTTTATATTACATATTTCAGCTGTGCGCCTGGGTACCAAAAGAATCCAAAGTTTGCGGGGGTGTCTTGCATGCCCACCCACGGTGGTGGGGGGGGTCATGACCCCCATCAAAATCCCGGTTTGTATCTTACATCAGTTCTAATTGGTTGTTGTTACATTATCTGTAATATTATTGGTGGATAAATTTAATCTTTTTTTAGAAATAGAAGATTTTAAATAGAGATCAAATTCAGTGAGTGATCTGATTGGCTGTGACTTTTAAGTCAGCAAGGATAAATACAATTAAGCTAATCTAAGTCAGCTGATAAATTCAATCTTAAACTGATGTTACATTTTTCAAATTCTAAAGTGATATTTATACATTTCGATTTCTTCATAAAAAATGTAAGCGTTTTTTTCAGAAGATAACAAGCCTCGCGTTATAATTAACCCCACGCATTTAAGTCTCTCAGAAGGTGCTGATGTGACGTTTGAATGCAACGTCAGAAGCGAAGCGTCGGTGAACGTCCAGTGGATAAGGGCCGACGGGCGGCCCCTCCCCGAAAGGGCCGTGGTGGGGAGGGATAATTCTTTGAGGATAAAAAAGCTGCAGCCCTCAGATGCTGGGAGATATATTTGCGTGGCGGTCAACGCGTTCGGTCGAACCCAGGTCGAAGCCGACCTTGCCATTGTGGGTCAGTTTCAATTTGACGATATATTATAATTAAATGTCACGATAATTAATTGCAAGACATTTATATAATTAAATATCTCTTAAAGGTTAAAGATAAGTTTATTTTGTCGCCTGTTTGTATACGATGATTTGTTTCGTAATTTTTAGTAAACCAAGAGTTTATTTAGTCTAATCATTTTTGTATACCCTAACCCTAACCCTAGCCCTTTATCTATTTTATTTATATTTTATTTCCACAGGGGGCCAGCAATTAACTGTTGTGGTGCAAGAGCCGAAATATTTGACTGCTGCCGCGGGCTCCACTGTACATTTCCATTGTATTGGAATCAGTCCAGTTAGAGCATTGTCTTTTAAACTGTTTAACTCTATATTAACTTTTTAACTGTTTAACTTTCTATTTAACTATTTAAGTTTCTATGTATCTTTTTAATTTAATACTCAAACTGGTTAACTTTATGCTCAGAATCCTATTTAATTCTTGTAATTTGTTTGAAATAGTCAAACTAATTCTAATTGTAATTCTAATTCTAATGATAACTCAATCTGACTAATCTAACTCATTCTAATAAATTCTAGCTATATCTAAATTCTAACTCTTTTTAACAAATCCAGCCTAATTCTAACTCTAATTCTAACTCATTCTCTCACAGAATGTCTACACAGTGGCCTGGGGTCGTAAAGATGGTCATCAAGCGTCCAGTCGGATTGTGGACGATGGTCAAGGTCGTCTGACCATTCGCGGGGTCGAAAGATCAGACGAAGGGACGTACAGATGTACTGGGTCCGACTTCTATAGTCTGGCTACTGATGAGGCTGTACTTACTGTGGAAGGTACTTATCTGTACTTATCTGTACTTATAGTACAAGATACTTGTTTGTACTTGATATAACTTGTTTGAACTTTATATACTGTAAGTAACTTGTACTTACTTACTATCTGTACTTACGTTAAATATCTTAAAAAAAGTCTTACAGTATTAGTAGAAATATATAAGTAGTATTAATAGATATATTGACCGTCAAAACGGCCTTGTCAAAACGGCCCCGACAATACGGCCTCGTCAAAACGGCCCCGACAAAACGGCCCCGACAAAACAGTCGCGACAAAACGGCCAGGACAATACGGCCCCGTCAAAACGGCCCCGACAGAACGGCCCCGATTATTAATTCTTAGGACTAGGGTTGGAGTTACGATACGGGTTAAGATTAGGACTAGAGGTAGTGTTAGTGCTGGTAGTGTTAAGTTTATGGTTAGTTAGGGTTAGAACTAGAGGTAGTGTTAGTGCTGGTAGTGTTAAGTTTATGGTTAGTTAGGGTTAGGGTTATTGAATGAAATGACGGGGCCGTTTTGTCGGGTTAATGTATTTTGGGTTATTTTGTCAGGGTACCATGTTAACTAGATGATACTTTTTGCAAATTATAATTGAGAGAAGGCGGAGTTTGTTAAAAATCATGCCTGGCTTCAAACATTTGTTTGTTTACAGGAGGTTCCGGCGGCCATTTTGAAGTGGGGCCGGTGACTCATCGTGACGTCACCGTTAGGCCTGGAGAAGACGCCAGGCTAGAATGCTCGTCGCCTAGCAACGTGAGGGTCGAGTCCATTGATTGGACGCGACAGGGTGGTCAGCTTCCACCCGGTGAGTGAGGGAGAGGGGGGTGGAAGGAAATTTTCAATTTTTGATCCAATTTTTGAGTATTAACTAATTTTATGAGTAGTATTTGTTTTTTATATTTGACGTTTTTTTTGCTAGAATTGAAAACAGAGAATACATTTAAGTACACAAAAATCTATATATACAACAAATATATATATAAATACGAATATATAAAACGAATGTAGATAAATATATAAAACGAATGTAGATAAATATATAAAATAAACAAGAATTAACACATTAAATTCGCACATTTTGATTTGCACAGTTTTATTCGCACATTTTTACTCGCACATTTTTTTTCGTAAAATGCAGACTTTTTGACATTTTTTTCTCATTCATACAGATTCCTATAAGAGTTCGGGCGAGCTCGTTATTCCTAGATGTCGTAAGGAATATGAAGGCCGCTACATTTGTACACTTTATCTTATTAACGGGGAACAGAAAATCTCTCATATGTCTCTACACATAAACGATCACGATCACCCAGGTCCTACCCCTTTTGACCCAGATCTTAGCCCTTTTAACCCCGATTTAACACATTTTAACCAGGGGGGGAGGTTGATACTGGACCCCCCCGGACCGATTACGATCCACGAGGGGGAGAGACTGAGAGTGCAGTGTAGGGGGGAGGGTTTTGAGGGGGGGGAGGTGA
>JAQIXG010006199.1:0-10577 GCA_034700105.1 Oconnorella tubifera
GCATTTGAAGGCGGAGGAAATTATATCTTGCATATATTGTATTATTGTACGATTGTACGGCAGGTCATTAGGCAGGTACCTGCCTTGACACAGTGTAGCGGCGCCAGTGTGTATTAAAGAAAATATTTACATTTTCAGGTTGTCCTAATGATGGTGTTAGATGCCCGGCTGATGATCGTTGTATGAATCGAGCGCAAATATGTGATAACATCAAGGACTGCGCGGATAACAGTGATGAAAATAATTGTGGAGGTAAACTTATTAAATTCTGTATTATTCTTTGATCTATTTAATTAGTTTGGCACGATAAACAACATTTATCATATTCTAAAAGTAAAATATAATTATTGCTAATCTAAAAATTAAAGGCTTCTAAATAAAATATTTTTATAACTTAAAATTATACTTTGATTTGGATTTGTGCATACAATGTTATTTTTCATATTGGTTTATTGTTGTTAAATGGGAAAAATAATGTGTTTTACTTTACACAGCGTGTTCAAGCCAAGAATTCCAGTGCTCGGATAGAAATTGCATAGACAAGGCTTGGGTGTGCGATGGAACAAAAGATTGTCCAATGGGAGAAGATGAAGCTCCCCCTAATTGCTGTTAGTAATTTCAAATACATTTTTTGGAGATTATACTTAAAAAACTTAAATTCAACTTTAATATTTCACTGAAATTTTTTTTTTTAAATAATAAAATTTAATTTATTAATAAATAAACGAGTTCGTCCCCATAGCGATTGCGACACGGGGTTCTTGGGGCACGTTGGATCTTGCCTTTGTGAATGAGTTGAGCAGACGGATCTCTATCGTCTCAGAAGATCCAAGGTCCACCTCTTTCCTGAAGCAACGCCTCGCGTTGGCGGTGCAGCGGGGAAATGCAGCTGCAGTGCTGGGAACTTTTGGGACAGTTTCCCAAGACACTTTCTAGCTTATTGGTTTTTTTAATTGTTTGAGCGTTTGTCAGCATTTTTATTTGCATGTACGTGCAAACTTTTAATTTTCTGTATATTGTATATAATTCATTGTATATTCAAATTAAAAAAATACATTTTTAAATATCATTTAGTATAGATCCATATGCTAAGATAATTATTAGGCTGCATTGTGTTCGGTGATATCAATTATAGTGGAGATTTGATATTTAATCATTGCTCATTGAAAATTAAACTGTATAAGAGTTATTGTATATTTCTGCAGATAACTGTTCACGTTCACAGTTTCAGTGTTCAAACAAGAAATGCATACCAGCAATCAATGAATGCGACGGTGTTGCTCAGTGCAACGATTCATCTGATGAGAGTCAATGTTGTAAGTTGAATATTTATAATTAAAAACAAATCTGTTATGAGAAACAGTTCAGTGTTTTAACTTTTCACCAACAGTGAGCTGCAGATAGTCATTGCTGGTTTGATGTAACTTTAAGCTATCATTGAAACGATGTCGAATGTTAATATAGGGATCAACCAGTCAAAATACATTATAGAAAACTGATAATTCTATGTAATTTATGAAATCTCAATTTAAACAATAATAATTATATTAAAATCTATTTTTAAAAATCTTCTTGTCAAATGGTTAAAGAAACCACAACCACATACTTCAATCAGATTTTGCGAATTGTTTTCATATAGCTGAAAGATGTACATATTGCAACTTCTTTACATCTTCTCTAAATATCTATTTTTATACAGTTTCTATCAACGGATCATTTGTTGATACAAATTCGAGAGATCTTCGAGTCAAATTTAACGGTGTATCGGATTATAGTGTATGTTCTGATTACTGGAGTAAAGAATGGAGTGATTTGATTTGTCAGCAAATGGGTTTTGCGTAAGTAGCCACCTTTCTTTTAAATTCTCTGTAGTTACACAGCTGCTAGTCGGCTCAACATAACCATATACAGTATTACAAAATCTTGACTGTCGAATGTTGAGGGACAGTCTGCATGTGTGTGTGTTTATGTGCGTGCGTGCGTGCGTGTGTGCGTGTGTGTGTTTGGGTTAATTTTTATATTTTAAGAGAAAATATTTGTATTTAGAATTTTGTAAGGAGATTTTTTTTAGCTTTTTGATCGTCATTTTTTTCTGGATTTATCAGGACTCTATTGAGGAATTTGTAGTAGTTCCTACAGTAACTGTAGTACAAAAAAAATACATTATAAATCATTTAAGATATTCTTATTTGGAAATTTTATTTTAAATTACGCCTGTAAAAAAGAGTGCATGGTAAAAATATAGTTACTGTTACATTCCTAGCCATTACTTGCAAAGTTTTTATATTTGAAAATATTATGTCTTTAAGGTTAAGCTTATTTATAAATATTTTATTAATTCTCTTTATTTTTTCCTGCAGGGCCTCTTTCTCTTACAATCAAACTACACAGAATTTAAATGATACTCTATTTTTACAAATTAATGCTTCAAAGAAATCGACATCGAAAAATGGACTTAACTTTCTACAAAAAGTCAAGTAATTAACAAACTTCTTATTACGATTAACTGATGAGATTTTACTTGTAATTTGCCTCATCATTTCAATTTTAAGATTGTATCTTGACGGAGAAATTTTGAAAACAAAATTAAATTTTAAATTTTGATCTTATATATTTCCATCTTTCTAATATTTCTCTTTTGTGTCAATTTCTAAAATTTCTATTTTAACATTGTAGAAATAAATCGGTTAATATTTTAACTAATATTAATCAATTAAATCTAAAGCCTAGGCCTACTTTGTCTCAATTATGAATTCATTCTAGTATTTATATTTATTTGTACTTTCAGAACTTGTCCATCAAGTCAAATTATAAACGAAATCTCATGCAGTCCAATGAGTTAGTATAAGTCAATAATATTTCTTATTCAAAAGATTTAATTCATTTTATATTTTACTTAGTTAATATTTTTAATCATATAAATTAAAGATAAATAGTAGCTTCTAGCGTTATATATTGCTCTATTTAAGAAGTTAAAATGGGCGGTGTTATAATATGTGCTCTTTACAGTTACTGTTTTGCCTATTTTATGCAGTAAAAACTAACCAAAAGTGTGAATTATCGTATACCCTCATCAACTTTCTTTCCTCTTTTTTCTTTACAAGCCTCCACAACTTTACTATTTTGTTAAATATGATTTATTGCATATTCTGTGCGATATGAAGCATGATCTAAAGCATTCAACTATCTACTGAAATAGATTATGCAATTATTTTATAATCTCTTGCAGTAGGTATCTGAAAACATACCTGCCAGATATAGGCCTAATTGTATTTATCTAAGTTTTTTTTTATCTTGTTATTTTTGCTATAGGATGTGGCACTCGCGGCGTCCCTTCAGATACCGTTGGCCCTTATATTGTAAATGGTGACACAGCGGTTAGAGGGGCGTGGCCTTGGCAAGTCTTGATCCTTTATGATAACAACATCGAATGTGGCGGATCTTTGATCAATAATCAATGGATTCTAACTGCAGCTCATTGTGCCATTGATTATAAGTAAGTCGATAAATTATTACTAGACTTAATTTTTACAGTAATAATACTATGCATATTCTGATTTAACATTGCAATAATTATATTAAACTTTTATATTCGATACCATTGATACAATATGAATTTAGAATGGAGTGGGGGGGACGTTCTAATCTAGTTTAGAAATTTCTTACATTTTTAAAGTCTTTATTAAGAAGGCCTACTTTGAAAAATATAAACTACTTGCTTTTAAGCTTTCTTATGGAAAAATGGGTCACTGAAACGTTTACATACTAAATTGACATTTACATACTTTAAAACACTTTCATTCTAATATAATTTGTGAAGTATTTCATTTTGGGCCTAACTGTGGGTTTCCTTCTTTTACTAATTACTAAATCGGCTATTGTGATTATTTTAATGTAGGCCTACATTTGTTTTGTATCAAAAACCATTGTGTATAAAATAGAATTTGTTCTAATTTTAATTAAAAGCAAACTGGCAAAGATGTAGCTTAATTTTGTATATTTACAGCAAAACAAGTTTGATTACTATTCGCGCTGGATCTATTCAATTTTCTGGGAATGACTCAGACGCTCAGATTCTTACTGTTGATTCAGTATATGTCAGTCCTTTATTTACAAACGCCTTAACTGATAGAGGAGTTGTAATAAACGACGTGGCTCTGCTGCATCTAACAAATCCTGTAACTTTTACTGATACAATAAGACCCGTGTGTCTTCCATCAGCAGATATTGATCTCAACAAGTTTAAAGTTTGTGTTGCGACTGGGTTTGGACGTTCTAGATACGAAAGCGGTAGGTTATAGCGGATAGACCTCATACATTAATCATAAAGATTTTGTATTCAAAGAGTATCAAAGGAATTTCTATAAGACGAAAGACATTATGAAAGACATTAATATAAAATTTGGAAAATTACATACAAATGTTGCTTAAATCTTGGCTTTTTTGTGAATGACATTATCTGCTAAACAAGTGAGCAAACTTATGCAATGTGCCTCTCGGATCAGTATTCTACCGCATCGCCTTTGAGCTTTGATATTAAAAATCAGAAATATTGTTGGAAACAACGCAAACAAAAGCATCAATTAAGCAATTTATTTTGAATATAATTCATGCATATAATTAAGTCTAAAATAAACATAAATAATCACGATCATCGAAAATTAGCAATGTGTCTGTGAGTTTTCATTTCATATCAATCAACCTTTTGAAGCTTCTCAAATCCTCTCTCAATGGCTAAATATTATGTTCTTCTACAGCTTGGGGTATTCAGAATATGCTTCAAGGAAAGATGCAGCCGATGACCACAGCTCAATGTTATAAATCTTACAGCGCTCTCACATATAAAATCTGGGGAGCAACTTTGAACGATTTCGACACCTTCTTTTGCGCTGGCAGCACAACTAATACCAGAGGCATAAGCGTTTGCATGGTAGGTCTTAATTAACAAATCTTAACATTTAATGTTGATTCAATTTTGTTCTTATTATATTTCTCTGAAAAAAGTGAAACAGCGAAATAGTAGTCTAGAGATTTTATAAAAAAGGTACAATATAAAATACGATTAAATAGTTATTAGGTTTAAATCTCGGGTTCACTGACAATGAAAATAAGTAAACCACTGATGACGATGAAAGTTTCTTTCAGTCAGTGAGAAAGAGATTCTGTCATTTCGTACTTTTGTAAAAAATAAGCATCGCCTTGTTGTAGGCTTGTTCATTGAACTGGATAAGTTTATGCGTGATAGGGGGATTGTTAACAATTTTATTTTTTATACCATATTTTTACAAAGATTAACATATTTAAAAGATTGTAATTATAGAAAGCTTTAGTTATTAATTAATAAGTTATTCAATTATAATGCAACATATAGTTACATATAATTAATTGCTTACATTTCAGGGAGACAGTGGTGGTCCCCTGGCTTGTATGGATCAGCAAAATATGTGGACAGTCGTAGGAATATCAAGTTATGTATTCAAGCAATGTCAACTGAGTGTATTTACTAAAGTCTCTCAGTATCAGCAGTGGATAAGCGATACTATATCACAACATCCTTTCTAATTCGTTATTATGCATCTTCTAGCAGTTTTAATACGAATCGCTTGATGGAACAGTATCTTATAAAATAAATTAAAAAACTATTGTTGTAAATGTAATTAGCATTTGACACTTAGAATGTAACTAGCCTATTAATATTTAGGATATTCTGAGATTTGTTTAGTGACGCGTTAAGTGATGACGAAAAAGAGAATTTTTATTATTGTCAAAGCGAGCTACATCTGTCGACAGCAAATGAAATAAACAAAAACATCTTATAAAATAAAATAAGCCAATCTATCTCTTGCATTGCGTTTTTATCAAAAATTAGTCTCAATATCAATGAAGGTTATCTAGCTTTTCTGGAACAGGTCCTCCTCTACAAATCTAATAAAAGTTACAATAAAAGTAACAGATTTCAATTACTAATCAAATACAAAATTAATATATATAAGTGCTATTTTAAAATTAAGTTCAAAAACTTAATAATAAAACAATTTTACTTCTTTATTTTTATTTCTGATCAGTTTAATCAAATTAATTAAAATGAATGTCGTTTTTATTCAGTTCAAGCATTTAATACCGATTTTGCTCTCGTCTATTTAAATTGAAACCAATTAATTTAAGTTCAGATTTCTTTTACAGTTAGAAAACTTCTGTTTTTGGTAATAGACCAAAATCAATAACAATAAAAAAAGTAGACCAGTAATCAAGATTTAATATTGGAAAGCGAAGAAACTGATGAAGTAAAAAACCTATTTAGATCCTTTTTAATTGAACAGTAACTAAATTGTCAAGTTGGAAGTTTTGCGATTTCTTTGAAATGATAACTTTAGATTTACAGAAAGGATCACCATCAGGATCAGTAGCAGTCCCGCTATAATATACAGGCAACTGGTCAGCATCTATATCTTTTAACAATAACTGCTTCCAATTGGCTAATAACAAATAACACAAATATTTGACAAAATATTAGATTTCCTTATTGATTGAATCTTTTCTATCTTTGAGTATAAAGGAATATATCGTTAGCATTGTTAAAATACAAATGCAAATTCTTTTTATCGATAGAATAATTTTTGTAATCGTAAATTATAAAGTAATTTAGAAATTAACTTACAGCTTACATAACAATCTCATAAATATATAAGTCTATTTTCTTAAATTTACAAAATAATCTTTTCGCATGCCCGGGTTTATTACAATGACTAATTATTAATTATAAATAATTATAAAAGAGTAAAGCATAGAATTACATTTAGTAATTAGTAAAATTACTAAATGTAATTCTATGCTTGTAATAATTGCAGCAAGATAATGATGATAACAAATACATACAATTATACATACAAAAAACATCTAAAACATAATTTTGTAGCTTTATATTATTTTCTGTGATTTTGCTAAAGTTTGTTTTCGCTTTACTGCATTCATAATGATCTTTTCTTTATTTAACTTTTTTATTAAACTTTATTTTCATTTAAATATATAAAAATACACAATTTAAAGTAGAGTGATTTTTGCTCTAATTTATCAGGCTGATTTAGATATTCTAAGCTGTGCTTGTCCAAAGTGAAAACACTCTCAAAAATAAAAAATCAATCAATTCTAATTATTGATAAAAGTGTATCTTGAAATTCAAAAGCATGCGTCCCAGCTTATAAACAGAAACACTATTTATAAAAGAAAAACAATATCCACTCAGAAAACAGTTTATTTCAACCATACCAATTGTGCCCATTTAAAGCTACTTCTTGTTTTAAATTACTAGGAAGTATAAAAATTTCTATTCACAAATAGACCTAATATTAAATATTATGTGGCACAATCATACCACTAAAACATACTCAGTACTGTATATACAAAAAAAATCTTAATTAAAATCAAGAAATACGTATCAAATTAGCAATAACACAAACATAAAAATTTGTAGTATATAAACGCTGAACTATCAAAAATTAAGTTCTAACAATTTTTAGAATATATTCATTAGGGTAAAGTATTCATGTTTGAATAGAATCTTACTGTTAATAAAATTAATTAATTGATACAAATTGATAGTAAAGACTAAATACAATATCGTATACACACTACATCAGCGGTTCTCAATCTTTCATTCTCACGAATCACTTATAAATTTTGGGTCTTGGTCACGGACCACCACTTAAAATTGTGCTCTGGTCCTTTATAATAAACCTTTTTTTATTATGTCTGACCCCCGCCATCAATTTATAGTTTTAATAGAACATTATAGTATAATATTCTATTATGCCATCAATTTATAGTTTTAATAGAACATTATAGTATAATATTCTATTATGCTATAAATCTAACGATTGAAATAAAAAATTGTTAAGAAATTATCGAAACTCTTCCGTTTGTATAGTTTTAAATAAAAAATGCATAAATTTTAGGCTCTGGTTGCGGACCACCAGGTAGATGGCCGCGAACCACTGGTGGTCCGCGGACCACAGGTTGAGACACGTTGCACTACATTATAGTATTAAGGTATACTCCTAAACCTATGTGTTTTGACACATAGGTTTAGGAGGATAGGTTGCGCAGGATAAAGCTTCTGGGTAGTTCGCCTCATCAAGAGCTAACAACTCGGTGTACAGTAGACGTCCAGAGCTGAAATAATCATTTTACTAGATTACATAGTTGCTTAATTTAAGCTCTCTTGTGTGGCAATTTAACATATATTAAGTTTAGTGACAAAATATAACTTTTTAAAATTCAATCATTTTAAACAATTCTTTAGATTTTTGTACCAACTAAAATTTAGCGAACATACGACTCGATCAATTTCATAATATCATAAGATTCGATGAGAAAAAATTGAAAATTTAATCCAATTCCTTCAATATCTACTATATAAACACACTGACCAATTGTCCTACCCGCCTGTAAAATACTAAACGGTGAATTTATGCATTAAATAAACTTTCAGTTGAACAACTTGCAATAATCATATCAGTATTTGATTGTGACCTATCATAAGTATTATCAATCAGTATACTCAAGAATACTTGCAATCCTTTTGACTGAAAGTATTTGCAATAAACAAGATTATCACCGTCATAATCTATACACAAATATTAGTCATAAAGAAATTATTAAGAAGTTAAATCAAGTAATGCAGTAAAAATGTAACTAGAATAAAGGATATATGACAATATAACAGTACATTAAAGTAATTTAAATTAGAATCTTAAAAAAATAATTGGATATTATCACTCATTTATGATAAATTAATTGTAAAACAAATAATTCTATACTTAAATCTAATTAAATTTTAACAGCATGGCACTTATTTTATTTGACCGAATCCCACTCGCTGCAGAAAATCTAAAAAAAATTAATTACAATCAAGCTTGAGTCTTCAATTATATTTCGTTTATATCATAGATCTATTATCGATAAAACAATATACATAAAAAACAAACACAATATAAATTTGCCAAGGCATTGATGAAATAAATTCTCAAATAGGTGTTCAGTTGCCAGTACATAAAATTTAATGATTTCTTTCTTTGGAATTGAAAACATAACGTCTAGGAATAATAAAGTCCATGTTTATCATTGTTATAGCCTAAAGTCACTTTTATTCAAACTAACTGCACTCATAGATTAAAGATTGTTCAGTTCATGTATGAAATGAAGGCCTGTACAAATGTTAATGTTAAGTACTTTATCTTAAATAACAGGGCAATCGATCCATTACTATACAATGCTAACTAGCTTAAAATCGTCAAACTTAAAGTATCATGATATATCATGATATTCATGCATGGTCATATAAAACAACAATTAAAATTAATTGATTAAAAAACATTAATCAATTAAACTTACAATAACAATTGACACAGATTCGTATAGTCTACGATTTGAACTAAAACCTCCCTACTCGAAAGCTGTAAAATTATATATTTCACAACCACGTAATACTATACAGACCTTGTAAAATACATAAAAAATATAAGATATATACAAAATATTATCTACTAAAATAAAACTTGTTTTTACCTTCATATCAATCAATCCTAGAAGCTCATATCAAAATAAATGACTTAATTTATCCCTATCAAATAGGATGACTTAATTTATCCCTACCAAATAGGATGACTTAATTTATCCTTATCAAATAGGATGACTTAATTTATCCCTATCAAATAGGATGACTTAATTTATCCCTATCAAATTGAATGACTTAATTTATCCCTACCAAATAGGATGACTTAATTTACCCTATCAAATAGGATGACTTAATTTATCCCTACCAAATGGGATGACTTAATTTATCCCTACCAAATGGGATGACTTAATTCATCCCTACCAAATGGGATGACTTAATTTATCCCTACCAAATGGAATGACTTGGTTTATACCAACCATAATATCCATCTGGAAGGTAACTAGCACCAACTTCTGAAATTTTTCAGTTCTCCAGTAAACCATCCAATAAAGATTGTCGTCTCCATTCCATGCTCTAGATATTAAGCAAATGTACGATTATATCTTGCCATTATTATCTTTACTTATTATTGATACATGTCAAAATTGAGAGACTTGTGTTGTATATAAGTAGTTAGTCTTAGAAGTTAGAACGTTAACTCACATCCAGTAATATTTTCTCTGATTTCTTCGGATTTCATTTTCGAGCTGCAAAAAATATAAAAATTATCATGAAGCAGATTATCGCAGTCTTGTAATACAATACAAAATTGTAAAAATATATAAAAACATTAAAATTCAACAGTCAATTAATTTGAATAACTAAACAGTTATTGTTGTGATTAATAATTACAGCAATTTAATCAGAAAAAAATCTAAGTAAAGGCTACGTTGATGAAAGTATAAGATATACATGCAGACTCTAGAAGCAGTCATTACAACTAGCTTATAAACTATTTTAAATCGTATATCCATGTCCATACAGAAAAAGATATTTCTGATTTTCAATGTTTGTTAACGAGCATTCAAAATTGGTCTATTGCTTGGCAACTTCCTCTGTCAGTTGAGAAGTGTGGATGGATGTT
>JAQIXG010006200.1:0-10576 GCA_034700105.1 Oconnorella tubifera
TTATAACTGATTAAGCTAGAAAAAGTGAATAAAAAATAAAAAGATAAGATGAATTGTCTAACTTAACTCTCAAACAAATCCAAGACTTTACTTTCTTAGTCAACTGGGTTAATTGAATTATAATTAAAATTGTAAAAAGTGAATATTGCAGTAAATTTGTTGAATTATTAGTTTATAGTTTTTATATTGAATTAAGTAGTTATCTAATTTACGCTATGCGGGAGAGGGTGACAGCGATAGCCTCCCCAGAGCTCCAGAATAAACTTATTTAGCAATTTAAAAAACAAAATAGTGTGTAAAAAAGAAAAAAACGGGCTTCCATATAGTTAAAAATGGCCCCATTTTGTGTCAGATGCTCCGAAAATCGCCAGCGGCTGGGGCACATCCCCAGACCCCCTAGTTGCAATGGCTAGTCGTGGTGGCTAGTTGTGGAGGCTAGTTGTGGAAGCTAGTTGTGGTGGTTAAGATTCTTCGACCTTAGGCATTTGTTCGTACTATTAACAGTGTCCGGAATTGTCCTAAACACAAGTTGGCAACCCTAATTACGCAGCAGAAATACAATTCAAGGATTTTTCAATATTCAACTTTATGTTCTGCACAATCGATCAAGTATATATCTTAGGTAGATTATTAGATTCCAACCTTACTACCACTCCTATCTCTTATCTAATTACTGTCAATAACCGTAGTTCATTATTCAAGAAAGGTTGAGAACATCAGCTATAGATGTGAGAGTGATATAATGGCGCTGGAGTCTATAGAGTTATGATTATGAGCGACAATGAAAGGAACAATATACTCAAGTATATATGTAATGTAAGTTCGTTACGAATTTGAATACGTCATCGTTTCATTCATAGTTGTCATAATAATACAACATATGCTTACATTAATTTTGTTGCATTAATAATGGATATAAACGACAATATATTCGTTTTAGAAGAGAAACTCAAATTTCAGCAAAGTCCTTCAGTTTTTATTTAACTTGTCATCTACGTTTTGAATGAATGCAATCCTTGCAGTACTTGCTGGTAGTTACGTGGCGAAAATCAAGCAAAGACGATAACAACTGACAGGTGTTTTCAATTTAAATTTATCAAACCCGTTTGATTCTGTTACGCACATTACGACGAGTTGTAAATTAACAATTATCGACAAGCTTATTTCATCAAGTAAATAAATGAATCGATAAAGCTTAATCAGTACATTTCTTATTTGAGGATAGATGGCAAAGTTAGATGGGTGGATGACAGTTGGATGACAATTTTAACAACCTATGAAAAATGAAAGTTTTAAGATTGCATTAAGATATATTTCCCTTTTTCATATTATTATAAGTATATTAAAGCAATGGGTATCAGTGAAACAATTTCAACAGTCTGTTTGTGTTTAGAATCAATTTTTAGAAAACTAAATTTTTATTTGCAACTATAAATTCTAAATCTAAATGATCAATTGATGATTTATAATTGTAGTAGCAGATACAGACATCATTTAAATAAGATTTTTGATGTTTCAAATCATATGTAATGCGATTTGTTCTCTTATACAAATGTCAGGCATTAAATTTGCCAAAGTGCTTTTTACTCAGTGACCCGCATTGACTGAGATCAAAAGTCGATGAAAAAAAATCTAATTAAGAATTGAATAATATGAACAATTGAAACGCGTTTTGTTATTATAATCAATTTAAGACTGAATTTTAAAATGTAATTAATAAACAATAACAAAGATCGAAAATATACAGTAATTTATCTATTAAAGTGAGAGTTGTTGTTTAATTACAAATAGAATGCTTACTTTCATGCCTTTGCCAATATTTTTTAATTCTTTTGATAAACAATAAATTTCAGAATGTTCATTTTATATGGGTGATATACCGTTACGTCTTGCTGCCGAAGTAAAAAAAGTTGAAGTTTTTAACTTAGATAAGATAAAGAAAAACGTAAACCATCCCATGAATAACTTAAATAATGTCATTATTGGTGCGTTTATTTCCATTTGTAATCGTTATGGGTTTTCTTATTTGAATTGAAATGTTAATGTTAAAAAAAAATATGTTTTCCCATTTTGAGTCGATTATATTCGAAGTTTGTTTTTTGTTGTATTTGACTGTTTAAAAATTGTTTGTACTTGAATATTTTATAACTTGATTGAACTGACTCTGCGAAATATTGCCTATATACTTAGCATTTGTTTCTTTATTATGTTTGTACTGCTTTTTGAGCGAATAAGAGATATATAGTATGATACAAATAAGCTAATCAATATGTATTGATCAGTTACTCGTGACAAATTGATATCAAAGGCGCTGAAAAAACCCTTGGCCAACTTCTCATCTAGTCCTAGTTACTCTAATTATTACCCCACAGCTTATGTCTGTGATATAAATTTGTCATGATAAGCTGCTCAATACATATACAATGGCCATATTTGTCAATCAGGCAATTGTCTCTGCCTTGCAATTGTTTTCAATTGTTTGCGCAATTGTGTGCGCAATTGTTTGCGAAAATGTCGCAATTTGCTGGGTTACGTGCGCTGATACTACATCTGTTTTATCTTTATTAATGCTTGTCTCACCTGACAATGAACAGAGAATAATGATCTTAATAGAGAATTTGTAACTATTTTTAATATGGCAACCTATAAACACAAGCTATATCCATCGTATAAACTGTTTGCTAACTACCGGTACTGGACAAGTTTAAACGAAAATAAAAAAAGGGTAACACAGGACATTCTTCGCAAAGTTATGCGAATATCATGAAGGATAAAATTAATAAAACAAAGTCCTTTTCTGTATAAACGCATTAGACAAGATAAAATACCAAAACCAGTGTTTCACTTTCCCCGACAAGTCTAACAACACCGATTTTGTTATTATGTCTTGTTATGGTTTTGCTATGGTTCTTTTATCACGCTAATGTCGTGTGGACAAATTTCTAAAAAGTTAAATTTTAATAGAACCTTAGTTAAGGCAAATTATGCTTTTAAAAAAACAAGATCTCACAGCTTTAAAAATTAACAACTATATTTAGTAAAAGATCGAAACCAATGTTAAGATTGAATTAAATATGTTCACAGTCCTAAACAGTAACAGAAAATCTGCTTGTAATAACATTATTAGCCTCATCGTCCTATAACAAGTGTAGTCATTTGTATTATATGTTGTAACTTGTAATTTATCTAGGAAAGTTAATTTATATTGTATTTTTGTTATTAAATTCTTCGTTATATTGTAATGGTTAATACTAGTTTCATTTATTATTATAATTATTTTTTTAATAGCCTCGTTGCTATTTGGCCCAGTATTTTTGAATACTTGATATGTTTTCTGACTGATATGGTCTCAAGAAATAGTGAGTCTTAAACCAAAAATATAAATAAATACTTTCGCCCCCTCTCCCTACATAGTTCATATAATTTTTTTACATGTTAATTTAAAAATTTGTGGAGTCTATGTGGAGTCTAGTCTATGGTCTGGATCCGCCACTGCATATTCCCCCACTTCACCAAAAATATTTAATTTCGACCCCAGCTCACTTTACGATCAATTTTTCCAGTGTTCAAAATCGTCAATTCTAAGCACAAGTTCTTATGTGCAGGACATAAATTTTCCCTTCCCCAAACTCTATCTTCGATCAATCGATATGATTAGAATATTATAAAATAATATCAAGGCCTTTATGTGGAGAACTCTTCTTATTTTAGTTCTCTTATTATTTTTTGTCAGTAGGCCTACTGTAACAGTTAATTTAATGTAACAGTTATTGTAACTGTTAATGTAACAGTTAATCACACAATTTATATTACTCTCTTTATATACATTTTTATAAGATGATCAAATGCATTCATTATAAATTACTCGCAGCAATTACAGGGACTCACGTCGATTGAAACAATTTCTCTGGTTTTGATTTGGATTATTGAGGGATTTTTCGAAACGCAGTAACAGTAACTCTAGTACTCTATATATACAGTTATTAGTTCATATATAATTTCTTACATCAGAACATTTTGACCATTTGTTACCCTGTAAATCATTGCATTATTAATTAATATTCGCATTTTGTTCAAACAGTATCCTTTCGGTAGTATTTAAAGTTTAAAAGTTAATATATAATAAAAATTATATCATTTATAGACATTATTTTATCCATCATTTTATACATACCTCAATAAGACATTAGAGTGGATAAGCATGATATGACACTAGTAGAGTTTCATTACTGTTGTGATCAATGTAAACTTCTGTAATTATAATATTACTGCAGGTAAGTTAACAAAACGATGCAAACATATACACGCTCGATAGCTTTTGAATAAAGTAAACGAATCAAAACAACTTGGCTGTAATCAGTGCATGCACTACAAAGCCTATACAATATCAAAGCACTTGCCTGCCTTTTTGTTGACAACCAACAAACTCATTAGCTTCTTGCGCTACGCTGCCCTACTCTGTGTAACGCTATGCTGTTTATAATACACACTTATAATACACGCTATAACCTATAATGTACATTCATTTGAACACAGCTACTGAATGACTAACGATATAGTTAAATCTGTGATCGATCCAAATACGCGGTCAAAATAACGAAATTTTGGTTGTCTTATAATCCGATATTCAATATTTTTAGACAGTAAGTATGTTTGTTACAATTATTAGCAGAACAAGTTTATAAAGTCCGCATCTGTAGCTTGCATCTCGTTCATTCTATCATCAGTGGGAAGACTACCAGGCTTCAGTTGCTTGATAATCTCATTAGCAACTCTTTATCTCTCATTCAAAGTCAGCAATCTTAACTCGTTGACTATTGGCGCAGTCAGAATGGAGTGAGGGTGGAGGTTAAACTATCACTCTCCACATTGAAACGCTTTTATAATGTTAGACGAAAGTAACTGAGGAAAAAAATATCCCGTCAGTTATGGAGACAAACCCCCCCCCCCTTCATTAATCCTGTCAGCGTTACCGATGTTTGCAGTGACTTCACTTAATGTCTGTATTTTGTAAAGGCCTTCGTGTAGGCCTACTTTGTGTAAATAAAATATATTTCATGTTTATAAATAACATTTGTTGCAATGATTAAAATCAATTTGGTGAACTCTAAACTTTAGTTTGTCCTGTGCTGTTTTGATCGCGCTACTTTGGCCGGGCTATTTTGACACGGATCCGTTAAAACTTATTCATAATAAGACTTGCATAGTAAAGACTTCAACTCTGGTTAATAATGGCGGAACAATAGGGGGGGAGGGGGGGGGGGGAGAAAATATCTACGTTTACATTAATTTGGAAAAACATGCTTTATATAATGAATATAATAAAAGAAAATAAATCTAAATCGTGCAATGCTATAAAATCTTATTAGAAAATGTAAAACCTGGTCGATAACCTCAAAAAGGTCAGCTCTTTATTTGGCAAGCAAAAACCACGACTGAAAGAAATTTATGCTAAACAACTGCGGTGATAAAAAATAAATTGCACCCCCCCCCCTACTGGATAAAATGCTGTGATCAATGTAGACTTCTGTAATTGACTTCTGACTTCCTAAAATGCTGCTTAAAACTCTGTTTATCTCCTTGTTTATGTACAGATTTCATGTCGCAGAATTTGACGACAAAAATAGCTGATTAGCGCTAAACAAAGATTTCATAAAGTAAAGAAGCATGGCAGCCACCAGTATTGACAAAAATAATGATCAAATATTTCAATTTACATCAATATATTTTACATTACATTCCTTATATATCTTTGATATATTATCATTATTATATTATCTCTAATTTTATCATCATGTTACGCAAAATAGACACTCAAAACTGAAGAAAATGAAATAAAATCATAACTAAAAACCTCAATTAATTATTAACGAAGGAAGCAGTGAGTGTTGTATAAGATAGTTGGGCTGGGCAGACGGATCTCTAACCGTCTTAAAAGATCGAGGTCTACTCAAGATTTAGGCTCTTTCATGACGCAACGATTTGTTTGGCGGTAAAGCGCGAAAATTTATGTGTAAGAAAGAAAAGATAGGATAATAAAGAGAAGTTTTTATAAACGTATAAACGATCATCTCAATATAGATAAGATAGATTGTGTAGCATAAATATGATAATTACTGGTCGGCATGATATCAGCTGTTTCAAATCTATTTATATATTTTCATTATATATCATAACTGATGACTTTTGGTATAATTATATTTTTCCCTGCACATCATGTTTTTTCAAATTTTTCGATTACATATCCGCTTTCTTTTACATTAAGAATTATTGCAATAAGTGTACAGTCATTTTTTAGATATTGTTTCAATCTAAAACTGTAATAACTCAGCTGTAGCTTAATTAGTAACTAAATCTGCTTATTTAAACCTTTACTAGCAACAAAAAATGCCCACAAAGTGTTATATTTCACCAAATAGGCCATTTACATTTGCGGAAGATTCTGCACAAAGAGCACAAGAGTACCTAACTTTCTGAAATAGCATCATCAGGCTTATTTTGGACACAACCTGTAACTAAGATAAGTCCTGCCAGTTGCATGGAGAATCTGGCGCACTGGTATCAAGGACAGAGTAAGATGAAATTCGGAATTTCAATGATTTGGAGAGAGCAATCTGATCATGCGTTAGATTGTTACTTTTGTTTGAATTATGTAAGAGATTTCAATAATAAAAACAGACATAAAGTTGTCTATTCAAATCAGCGTTCAGCAATGCGCCATAATCCACATATAGACAAAATTCTGATTCCAGTTTTGTCCTATTACAATTGAACAGTTGTCAAATGAGATCGATTAACCAACAGATGATGATAACGATTAGAATTACAACGCAACTATAAGCACTACATGTGCACCTTTTCTCATGTCACCAGGGAATCTTGATGTATTTGTTAAGACCTTGTGAGGGACTTGGACTTGTCAAGGAATTAGCTGAACTTCTCGATGCAAGAATGAAAGAGACATTTTCTCACTCCAGATACGAATTGAAAGCAGGTATATTCATTGGTCCTCAAATTAAAGAACTTATGAAGGATAAACATTTCATATCAACGATGTCTAATGTGGATCTGTCAGCTGTCTGTTGGTTAAACCTTTGCAGGAGACCACAAATCTGGGAACTACAGGATTCCTGTTAAAGAGATGATTTAAAGCAATGATGCTCATTCTACACTTGTAAGTGGACTGGCACCAACATCATTTCTTACTTTTTCATATAGACTACATTCCTGCTTACAGTGAGGAGCCGGTTTAGAGATTCCACCAGGACATTTGTGAAAAGGAACTTAGGTACCAAGGTCGGTGGCACTCAAGTATTATGGCTAGCTACTGTTGGCAACTTAAACGTGACGACTCCAGCAGCAGAACATCAGAGGAAGTGATGAAAACAACACTTTAAGTATGCCTAACTATTGTGTGACCAGTGATTTGTAAGAGAAACACATATGACATTTGTTACAACTATATTGCTGTTGAAAACATTTCGGAACAAGCTTTCTACACTATTTAAGTAAAATATACAAACTGAAATTGTTTAAAAACCTGACGTGCTGTATAAAAACTAATGACATATTCTGAAACAGCGTCCCAAAATTTATAACAATCACCTATTCAATTGAAAACAACTGACAAAAAGTTAAAATTTGCAGACCAGTGTAATTATTTAATATGTACAAAAAGTTACTAACCCATTGCATGAGTAACTGATGATTTAACTTTTGACCCAAGTAACCTATCGCGTGTATTTATTGAAAACTCATAAAACTAGTTTTGTCGTTGCTTAAAGTTTTGTTACTGTTATAACGTAATAAAATAACCTTTAAATCATTAATTGGTGAGTCATTGTATTGTTTTTGTATTATTGTTTTAGAATTAATACTAAATATACTGTAAATGTATACTAAATTATTGCGCTCATCATGGACTAAATATGCTCTTGCCTATTATATTTCAGATACGCGATGTAGTGAACAAAAATTTCTTTCACTACATCGTTGTTACAAAATCATAACTTCATTAGATCTATTACAATAAATGCGTAAATAAATATCTAATAACAATCGACTATAATTTAACAATGAAACACAACTCAGCAATACATCAATAAATAAGAACAAATCGTCACATTCTGGACTAATTGCGCTTCTAGTATCCTGTCATGATGTCGCCGCGTAGTCATTGTGATAGAGGCGGTGATCCAGAGACTCTTGTGGAAGACGGAACTAGAAAAATTATTTAACATTATTTTAATGAAAACGTATTCTCTAATGCCATGCTTTAGATATTAACGCGTTTATGTGATTTCTGTTTTTTAGCTGCACTTCAGTTTAAAATTTCACTGAAGCTTTTAATGTCTATTTATACATTCAAAATAATATCTTGTGAAATAAATAATTTTAGTTCATACCATTGGAAGGTCCACAAATATAGTTAATTAATCAGATACTTTGCAAAGATGATGGACCAGCAGTTTATATTATACAAAAACCATCATACGTCAGATTCTTCTGTAATTTCTTCTATAGTTTCATACAATCCGGAATTTATTGTTTGTGTTTCAACATCACGACACATGGGCTGCCCATTAATTCCCACAATGCAATCATCTGACTTATTAACATTGGGCACTTGATCAGTAATATGATCCATTCGAAATGAAACCTTTCTAGCAAGTGATGTTGTTGTTGCACCACTGATGTCATTAGCATCTATACCATCGGTAGGACTCATACTGGTAAGCAACTGCTCATCTGCTGTGTCGACAGCTGATGTCATTTCTTCTGTTCCTCGTGTACTAGCGCCATTAGATGACGAGATGACTATAGAATTCTGTGGCGTTGAGTCCTGTAGACTGCGTACACTTGGAGAGACAGGAATAAAGATACGAGGTTTACTTGTGCGACGTGGACCAATGAAGCTGAGCATAACAGGAAGAAAGACTATGGAATGAAGTACACCAAGAATAAAGACGAGAAGCATCGTCTTAAAACATGATACGAAGATAAATGACGTACCAAATGCCAGCACTGCCATGGACAGAAGAGAGGCTATTGCTCCATTTAAGATATAAACACCAACCTGTTAATATAACAATTATGTGAACTCTTCATTTTTCTAGACGCAGCTGTTTAGTTTACTGACATAGGAGTTGGCGAGACTTTTCAAAAGGTCACACATTTTTCACTTCAAACATCCGAGTCGCAAAAAAAACATTTATTCGTGTAACCCATGACATTTTTTCTTAATTTTGACCACTAATTATATTGTAAATCTTCGTAACTGTATTTAGCAATTTACTTGATTACTTGAAATTTTAGTCATTTATGGTCCAAATTTTAAGTGACGCGGTCGAAATAAATGACTCAGCAACCGGTGTAACATATTATTTGCACTCCCCAGAAATTTGCAGTCCCCAGTCATTATTTAACGTTAAATAACCACTCTCATCAGACAATTTTACTGGGGAGTGTTTATTTAACGTTAAATGATGACTGGGGGAGTGTTTATTTTACGTGTAATTATGACTGGGGAGTGCACATTTCGGGGAGTGGAAATTTGACGTTTAATGCTATTTTTGACGAGGACGAATTAATAAATGGCTCAAGCAATAAATAGTTGTAAATAAATGACAGCCATTCACCAATCCCTATTATAGAGCAAATATCACAGTAATTACAATAACATTAAGTACAGTTCAGTTAAACAGTCATAGAAATGTAAAATATTTAAATTTGTTAGATTTAAAATTTGTAAATATTTACGACTATTAAATTACTGTAAAAAAATTCTCGTAATACCTCCTCACAAAGAAATTAAAAAAAGTTTCATTGGTTAAATTTGGTTTTAACCACGTGATATAGGTAGACATTGTTTCTAATCATGTAAACAATCTTCTAATTTAATATCACTACCGTATTGTCTGGATTTATTTATTTCAAAAATCAATTAACTGCTATTTGTTTTGATTTTAACGGAATAGGTAGTTAGCGTAACGCGTTAGATTACTAGATTCATAAATTGTTGTTACGGTTCCGTAAAACAATTTAGATATTTTATTTACAACACAAACATTTACGACCGTTTGGAATTCTTGTTCGTGGCTGTGCACTAACATACAGTAGGCTATATCGCCTCAAGTCAGATGTCAGGTGAAAATTACTATAAACAGACGCTTTGAACGTGTTCGGACTAAGTAGAAAGGCCTAATTGGTAAAGATCTTGATTTTAATGAGATTTTTCGCAAGGGACTTGATCGCAAGAATCTCTTATTCGCGAGGTAGAAGTTCAGTTTAAGAAACACTTAAAGACATCTTTACTTTTCAGAAAATTTTGGTAACAACGTGACAAAAGATACGAAAAAACTATATGTAGCAGTTCATTTTTGATCAGGTGCATGTCAATTCCAGTTTTTACCGCTTAAATATTCGCCAAAATACCATAGAAATTCCTCTCTTACTATGGTATTAAGATATCTTCAATACAATATCTTAGAAGATATCGTATTTAATCCATCATCATCATCATCATCATCATCATCATCATCATCATCATCATCATCATCATCATCATCATCATCAT
>JAQIXG010006201.1:0-10575 GCA_034700105.1 Oconnorella tubifera
GTAATGTATATATTATATATACAGCTTATATATTATATAAATATTTATTACTAAGACTGATACTGAACTGAATTTATATAAATGCTTGAAAATAAGTTGATACAATTATATAATATACAATACATTATAATATAACACACATAAATATACTCATGGTCTATATATTAACAACTAAGTTTTATATCTGATAACTCTGATCTAAAACTTAAGCTTAACTTTATTCACCTTCGTGTGTTTTCTTATCGATTTGTTAAATGAAAGCATTTTTGATACATTAACTTTGAGCTGACACTAAATAGCATTTTATTTTTTGAATTGTTAATCATTTAGCAAACGTGTAATCAAGATTTCGTTTTAGATATTTGTGTTTTGATTTTGCGCCATATTTATTAAGTGTGAAGTGCATTAATTCGAAGTTGATTCTTAAAAATGCGGATAGGCCTTGCATTGTCAATCGGATGCTTTTTTATTTTTTCATATTCTAGTAGATCTCTTTTATAATATTCTTTTTCGTATTCTTTGTAATACGTATATCGTTTAGTGGATAAAATTTTGTTTTGATGTCGTAAAAGTTATTAAGGCACATAGGTAATTAAGTAAATCACTGATTGTATTGTGTTATTATTTTCTTTGTATCGTTAAGTTAGTGTTTTAATTTAAACGTAGTTCGAAATCGTTACTGGTTTGTAGCATCTTGTTTCTTGAAAGTAGAGTTATTGTATCGAAATGTAGCTTTTGTTTGTAGCTTGATATAGTTAGTGTTGTAGATATATTCGTAGAATTTGGTTGTATAATGTTACTGTGTATATAAACTCGGCAGGTATTTATATGCTCGCGCAATGTCATTAAAAAGGTGTTGTAATAAATAAACTTAGTTATAATATTAAAGTTTAGGTAATGTAAATGAAAAAGTTTTGTTTGAGAACTTTGATATATCGTTTGCTGCACATGGGAACGCGTTTGTTAAGTTTACAGGTATGTAGTTAATATAGCCAAAGCATGGTTACCTTTATATGGAATACATTACTAAAACTAAATGATATTTCAAATTACACTTTAAATTTTGAATAATAATTTAAATTTTGATGTTATTCTAGATTTCTATTCAACTCTTCTGTTGTAAACTATTTCGCATAAACTTTTGCAGAACGTAATTTATGCATGTTGTCACATGTTAAGTTTCTACAAAGCTGATTATGATTTAAAGTTTTTGTTATCGATGTAGAACAGCAATTCGTTTGAAGTGGTTTATAACGTAACCCGTTTTATTTATTGTTACTTGTGTATGCAATTTTAACAGCGTTTGTAGTTTCGTGCATTAACTGAAGGCTTTATTTAATTACTTATTTTGCGTGAAATAAGCTTATTTATTTCCTGATTTAACCTGAAAGTTTATGATTCAAAGTTTTTGTTAGATACTGTTGCTCTTTAAAAAGCGTTAAAATTAAACGCGGTGTATTTTAGTTAGATTATTGTTTAAAGCTCAAGGAATATAAATTTTTCTTTCATTGCTCCTTTAATATTTTTTTTAATTTATGTTATCTGCAACTTTTCATTAAGTTCATTGATGTACTACTTCAATTATTCAGCTTAAACTCGATTATTTTGCATTAAAATTCTTTACTAATTGAAAATTCGATATATATTTGTGTATATTACAAAATTTCTAAAACTCTAATATAATAAGCTGGTTTTATTTTCGTTAAAATCTGTCTAAATTAAGGTTCCAATTGTAGAACTTTTCATTTTAATATTTATTACTGTTGTGGCATTGTAATGTAGTCTTATTGTTTAATTGAAACATTAATTTTATCAATTGCTGTTTTTGATTTGCGTAAAAAGATAAAAAGAAATTCGATTTTGGATCCAATATTAATCATAATTGTAGATGCTATTTTAGAGCTAGTAATCGAAGTTTTTCAAGAACTTAACTTAAATTTTTAAATATTGACTGTTTTTATCTCATTTTTTGAAGAAAATTTGATTAAAATTATCGTCTCTATAAAATGACTATAGTAAATTATATACTAGTATAATTATAGTTGAATTTATAACAATTATAATATTTTGAGTTTAATTTATGACAAGTTGTCAATTATTTGTGATTTGTTAATTAAAATTCAGCAATAGATTATGGGTTTCGTCTTATTTGCTATGCATACAATATTTCTATTTAAATATGAAACCTGCAGATTTTCGCAATAATAGCATAATGCTAGTCGTTTGATCGCGAATATGTATTATACTAATTCTATAAGTATATACAATTCTATGATTCTGTTAAATACCAATTCTATAAGGATACAATTTCAATACAAATCTTTGGATAGGGTTGTAATACAGAGCCCTACTACAAGAACAATATTACCAGTAGTGTTTTACTTGAGAATGCTGCACGCAGTTGAAATACAGTGAAACTAAAGATTGGCTTTACATTTAAATCACAACCTTTTTGAGGAATATCATTGAAAAAAACTACTCCTCTGATCTGAGTATACATAAATACGTGTACAAAATAGTATATAGGCCTAAGTAAAAATCTACTGCAAGTTTAACGTATTAAATGAATTATCTATAGGATAGGCGTTTGCATAACTCATTAATTTAGAGATACTGTTAAAAACTTAAAATACACTTTCATAAAAGCATTAATTAGATCTCGCAGTAAATTAAAAGAAAACATATATAGTTATAATTAAACTTGTAATAAGTGAAACTTTTTTCATTTGCATTCACAGCAATGTTTGTGTTATCGACAAGTCGCTGACGAATTGTTTCCATTGATGATAACGTGACACTCTTAAATTAGATCTCCAATAATTGCTGCTAGCTTGAGAGGTTCGACATTTAACACTTGTTTCTTTATTACTGCAGTACATTGTTTATGTGTTATCAGTACTTTCAAGTATTCTTGTATCGGCAGACAACGAGATACTGATAAGAATGTTAGTTACAATCATTATATTTAAGATTCAAATTCATTCAAGCATAATACACTTTGTTGAAAGCAAAAGTTGGTATTTTTCTATTTTTGGTCTTTACAAAAGATTTCTGATGAAATTACATTAGCAAGATAATAAGGTAATAAATAATTTATACAATCTATACGAAGTTTTCAATATATACTTTATGCATAAAAACGACGTAGAAAGATAACGATTTTTATCCTCAATAAATATGATAATTACCGGTAATATTCGCACAAAACAAAAGCTTATTATTTTAGTCTAATCCTCGCGCACGCAGTTTTCCTTATTTCAAAATGATCGCATCTATCTAAGCATTCCGCGTGTAACTGTTTATCAAATCACGCTTCACGCACAAACTCGATCGTTTTGTTTTTTCTTGCAACGGTTGAAAATAGCCGGATTATACGAGGATTTACGATTGTGATTATAGATATGTTCGTATGTATCGTTTAGATCTGGTATAGGGTTTATAATAAAGATACGACGGTCGCCTGAATCGTGTATAGGGTCTCGAATCGTCTTCTTTGGATGATGTGTAGGTGATCAATCGATCATGGATGGGGTCAAGTTCCTTATACAGAGAATCTGTTTTAATTTGGACAGACTGCTGTCATGTTGAATTTTCTTATATTGCAAGACAATAACCGCGATAGATGCTTTTATTGAGTAAAGATACAGTTTTTAACAAATAATTTAATCTATAAAGCAATTCAGGATTAATCATAGTAAAAGTATACTAATTCTCGGTTATAAATAAGCCTATAATTGTACTATTCCGATGCATTTTAAGATCTATGGTAATAGCTTATTATAATTTATAACATACATGTAAATATAAATTTAATAGATCTTAAGTTAAGCTACAAAGTATTTAATTTGATCAAATATAACACATTTTTCTAGTTTACAGTGTCAAGTTTAGCCTATAACGTTAAAATCATCCAAAATACAAGAAATAAACATGCTCAATTCTACATATCATGATTGCTTGTACTCAAACTACTCCTTTGACCATTCTTGTACATTTTCTACAAATTCGACGAATTACAATCAAACTTTCATAAATTCATCTGAGGAAAGTATTTCATTATTTTCGTTCGTTGAAAGTCGGGAGAGATCAAATGGAACAAATAAACTGAAACAATTTCTTTGTACTTTCACTGGAGTTGTTTGCACACTGGTTGTCATACTTATAGTAGCTGTGGCAAAACTCAGAAATGAATCGGTAAGGCGACTTCATTCATAAAGCCTGACTAAAATAATATTATAAAACTTTGTATTATTTTTCATAGAAGTTCAAATTTTCAGAGGAATAGAGTAGAAAAAATATTAAAAATTATGTTAAAATGCCATAGCAGCCAGTTTAAATACAGTACATTTTCAAAATAGTATTAATCATAGTATAAAACTTATATAATTCTGAGAAACACATTTTCTTTAAAAGCCTCTCGGACTAATATTTTCTAATATGGGTGGGAGGCAGAGCCTATTCTAGTGTGGTTTAGACCACACTTTGTGGTCCTGGAAATGTGGATGTGGTCCTGGAAATAGGAAGATGTGGTGTTAATTTTGGAGTGTTGTGGACGGACCGAACAGTGTGTGTGACACTGTGTGTATAGAGCACTGTGTACGTGAAATACTCACATAGATGAAAATGACTAAAAAAAGGTCAATAACGTTTTTCAAGAATTTTTGAAAGAAGGATCGATCCTAGGTGTGCGACTGCGTATCAGCACTTCTACGCTTACACTTTAACCACGGCATACGCGTACCTTCAAGCTTTTGTGGTCCTGGAATAGGCTCCGGTGGGAGGTAATTTAATAATGAACGTTTTGACAATGTGCATTAATATAGCACTTATTTATAACACTTGATATTTTTTCACGTTTTCCATACTTCCCAATCATTTTATTTCAGTTATATTTCAAGTTATTTAGAAGTAAACGCAGTATATATTTCACGCTTCGTGAAAATCTACTTACGACAATTAAATTTCCATCTACGCGAAACTATAAACATAAATTTAATGTCAATATATCTCCGTAGAATAATAAAGCTTCGAACTGTGGTGATTATTAAACAATTTCATTTTTCCGCTTGCGGCGATTTCTTGCGGTAAAAGGCGTGTCATTGTATCCCGCGCGGTCGATAAAAATCTGACCGTAATCGTTACGGGTCGAGAACGTCAAAGATTTATCCGTAACGCGAGGAAAAGATTATAAATCAACGTTACGTGAAGTAACCGCAAACGCAAACGCAAGATCATCTCAAAAGAACGCGGCTCTTTATTACAGTACTTGCTGTTACAAAAATAACGTAGCAAAAAACTGCAATAAATTGATCCAATAATATAAAATAAATATAATCATTTATCTGAATCATAATCTAAATTTAAAAGTTAAGCGATAATTAGTCATCTAACTTATCGATCGAGAAATAATGAACGAAAGCGAAAATATCATATTTTTGAAGTACATTTTTTGGCTCATACGCTTTTGATGTAATTTATTTTACCGTTTTACAGTTTTATAACTTTCTGATTTACTATCTGCAGACAAATTCCGACATTGAGTCATTAATTATAAATATCTTAGATATATATAATATTGAACTAACAAGGCACGGCGAACAGAGAATTAAAGCTATTTTTCAAGTGCTTTTTTTCGCGTAATATTTCTCAAACTAATTTATGACCAACTTTAAATTTAATGTTAATTTTCTCGTTAAAATAGCCTGATGTTACAACTACACACAAATTAAAATGTAAATTAAATATACGGTTTGTGATATTATACAATTAGATTAATGATACTAACGCTTACTTTAAGTACATTTTTATTTTAGACTATCAAAGCATCAAGTCCAGTTTTGTTGTTTATCACCTTAATGGGAGCACTGGTTTTATACAGTGAAATTTTAATTTCATCAATTTCGACAAATGACGTCATTTGCATTGTTCTTGAATGGATCCGTCATCTTGGATTTATCATCACCTACGTCACGCTTCTGTTAAAAACACGACGGTAGGATCTAAACTTTATTTTATAACGTTTTTTTTTATCATTTCGAGTATAACAAATCAAGCTTCATGAAAATTCGTAATTTACTTCATTATCTACTGTATATTATAGAAAATATTAATTAAAAAGTTTCTAAAAATCTTATTGCAGCATCTCATTTATTCTTCATAAATTAAAATCGCGCGACTATCCGACGAGCGATTGTCAAATAGTTCGCTCAGTCGCTGGATGGTTGATCCTGTGTGTTCTTTACCTATTCATCTGGTCGACCATCGACCCATCAATAAATGGTCAACACAAAACATCAGAGGTCATAAGTTGGGCTCCAAATGGTTGCCAATTTACATGGTCTGAAATGTCCATTATCATAGGTATTATTATAATTATACCTATGTCTAACACTGGTTTCTAGTATTTTCTGCTTAAATTGATTGAATACATGACAACAGTAATGTTTTAAATAATAAGTAATATATCTTTCAATAATGCATATGACAACAAATACATGAATTAAGCACAATATGACTTTATTAGTAATTAGGTATTATTACTTCTGAACAGTAGTGTATAATATAGTACATTAAGTAACATGACTTTATTTGCAATCAGATATTATTTTGAACAATCCTTTAAGTAATAAGTCTATTTATATACGTTTCAAGACGAATATACAATATCTGTGTATATATTTGACTTTTAATCAGTTGAAGCCATTGTTTTAATGTGGGGTCTACGCTTATGCTATGACGTTCGCTCTGCTCCTAAACCGTACAATGAATCTACACATCTTAGCTACTCGCTCTGGAATGAAATCATATGGAAACTTGTTTATATTTTTATCAGGTAGTATATGCCTCATTCTATGCACTATTGTTTTAAAATTTTGGTATTGTAAATATTAGCTTTGCTTCGTTAAATCGTATCGACAATTTAAAGCAAAATATTATCATAAATAATGTTAGTAAGTGCTTCATCTAATTAGCATAATATTTTATATAAGTTATAAAAGCTAAAATTTATTTATAATAATAAATATTTTGATTTCTAATCAGTAATATATTATTACTACTAATTTATTATTACTAACAATAAACATCATTATTTCATTATTATGTAATGTTACGTTAACAATACTGGTAAGCAAAGCAAAAATAGATTTTTAGGAAAATCTCAAAGTATTTTTTCAAATAATATGTTGATCAAAGACTTAGTCATAGGCCCAGAAGGTGAAATACTATTATAATTAGGAATTATTTCATCAATTTGTCTTCTGGCTATTTAAAATGTAGCCCACGTTTAAGCTTAACACTGCAACTCATTGAAAAAATATTCGTTTTCAAAAAGGATCGATTAGTCTTATTAAATTATTCTTATTCAAAGCGTCTGAAAAAATTTCTGAATGTAAAACTATTGCTTGTGTTCCAGCAAAACTTTTAAATGTTTGAAATTCTCTAAAGGCTTTCCATTGAAACAGTAAACTACAATAGAAGTAGCCTTTTTAATTAGTAAAAGCTTTCACAACTTGCAGGATTTGTTTTATAAATAATCTGTTTGTTTTTTGTTGCAGACACGCTTTGCGTTATCGTACAGACACTGCGTTCCTGCTTGTGCTGCACTTTATGCGAATTCATTCTACCCTAACCCTAACTTTGCTCGTTTTATTTGTTCCAAAGGTATTTGGTTGAAGCTTGGTCAATTTTATCTTAATTCTCGCTCTATATTATTAGACATTAATTGGTTGTAATTAATTGTAATCTTAATTGTAATTGGTTGTAACCTTGTTTATATTCTAACTTGATTTTTTTATTGCACATTTAAATGCTTTCTACATTAAGTTTAGGGTTAGGTTTAACGTCTAGACTACCGCATGATATAGACGAAGTCTCAGACGTAGCTGTCAATGTGAGCGTCTTACTAAAGGGTGCAGCGAGTTAAACAAGCAGTGAGCTATCCGGGATTCAAACCTGGAACATCGCTTCCGCGTCCAGCGCTCTAACCACTTCCCTAACGATCCTTTACATATATATCTCGTTGTAAAGTTGCAAAGAAGTTTAACTTTAGGCATATATCGTAATACAATATCCTAATAAATGATACTATATCGTATTACTATAAATGATACTATATCGTATTACTATAAATGATACTATGTCGTATTACTATAAATGATACTATAACGTATTACTATAAATGATACTATATCGTATTACTATAAATGATACTATATCCTATTACTATAAATGATACTATATCATATTACTATAATAACATATTAAATTACTACTTGTTTATTTGAGAGAATTTCAATCCTTTAGGTTCATCTATTTTAGCTAATTCGAGTTTTTCGACGTCATCGTCAAAAGCTTCAGTGCTCCGCGACTGTCGCCTCCGAGAGGGAGGGTAGGGTCCACCAGCTGACTCTATCACTCAGTCATCACGGTGACATTCGATCCATTTATTGCGTTCCGTGCGGACCTCTGCTAGCTTGCCATGATCGTGTACAGGATCAAAAATTTGAAGAACTTTCTACTTTTAACTCAATGGAGAACCAGTACACAAGGGTGGGTATATAACTTTATTTATTCCAAAATGTTATTTTGTTAACACTTGTAAATGTTGTCAATGTTAACACTTAATTTTTTGACTGATAACATGAAAATGTTTACAATTTCTAAAGCTTTTCAGACCGTTTTGTACATTTACAGTATGCGTAAATTACAACTACTGTAAAAATAAAGTTTAGTGCTATTTAAGTTAAGAGTAAAATTTAGTTTATTATAGGTATACAAATAATGAATCTTTTTTAATTGATATATATTAAAAATTATTTTATACATCGAATAGGCCCTAGTATAAGAGCAATTATTATTTGTAAATTTTTCAAATCGGTAAGCTAAAATGTTGGCAGTTTTAATACAATTTCTGAATAATTTGACCTATGTTAGCTTATAATTTGTATTTGAAGTATATTGTATCATCAGATAATTGTATTGCATTTTCAGGGAGAAGTGGATACATTGATTCAAATGATCAGCAGTTTACGAACTGAAGCCGAGTTTTATAAAGAACAAGCAAGACATCTGAATGAAATAATTCAGTATAATTTACACGAAATAGACCATTGTATAAGATGTAAATCTAATGTATCATCTAATGACAACATGCTAACGGAAGTGCAAATTAATGAGAATCAAACATCAAATAATTTATATTTTGACCACATTTAGCAGTAGTAATTTTTTGGCAAACAATATAATTAAAAAATTTATATTACAAGTGAGTATCAAATCGTTGAAACGTAAATAATTAGCACGATATTAAACATAATAAAATATGTTTTCTAATCACTTAAAGTTATCCACAAGAATGTAAAGTGATTATTTCTAATTATATTTTCAATAATATCTTCTAGTTATGTTTTCAAAGAATTGTTTAATCGTATAATTAACAATAATCGTAGTAATTATGTGCAGTATGTTTGCTAAAATATGGCAACTTTACGATTTCCCACCAATGCAAATAAATATCGCATAGCGTTAAGACCTCGAAAGTTGTTATTCGACTTGCAATGGTAAACACAAACGCGCTATGATATTGATTAGAATCGCAATAAAACGCTATCAACTTGTCAATAACTGCTGCGCTTGTAACGCGTCCACTGCAAGCAATACGCGAAAACAATCTCGCAGAAAAGGTGCGTAAGAAAATGGTACATCCCTGCATTTATGAGTGATTGTTTAAATTGGTAGTCATCAAAAAATTTATTTATATAAGGAGATAAATGATTTGATACACGAATGATTTGTTAAACTAGAGTTAGAAACTTTAAATGCATTCTCACTACGATCTAATATATTTACTCTGTTTAGCAATAATCGCTGTAAATGATTTGCTTATTGGAAAAATAGCTACGCCGTGCTTTACTAACTTTTAAAGCTAACTTGTAACTCGAGGTTATTACTTAAAAATGAAAACCCGGCGCAGAAGTTGTAACGAAATTTGTGGAAACTGAATCTTTAGCGAGATTGATTAGGTACTTCGCCTAATTTTTACAATTGTTACAATTTTTATTCGGAATTTTTACATTTTTTCTATAAGTTTTACCTAAGTTTTACAAATTGCAAGCGCCCATGGTTATTTACCACGGTTATTATAAATTGAATCTTTGATTTATTGAGCATCTCTCCACATTTTTACATGCTGCTGCGCCCAACAATTTGTAAAAAAGTGATTTTTTATAAGATTTATTAGCTATCTCTCCTAATTTGAAAAAAGCTGCTGCGCCAAGGGTTATTCACGATCAATCGTCAGCTGCTATTATCTAAAGAGCTGTTACGACAAACAGTCTTTAGCTTCGAATATCTTTCACCAGGCCAACACTGCTACCTGTACTAATATAGCTTTGGATCGCTCTTGATGCGAGGTTGCGGCTTTCCCTGATAACATTAAAGCTGAGGATTTATAAAGGTAAAAGATAGATTTATTTTTTTCGATTTTTTTTATATTGTTTGCAGGGCCGGATTTACCATGAAGCACTTTCAGCACGTGCTGAGGGCCCCCCGGCCAAAGGGGGCCCCCCGAGATTT
>JAQIXG010006202.1:0-10574 GCA_034700105.1 Oconnorella tubifera
TACTTTGTGTTATTGACTACATACAACTAAATGCGATTTAAAAATTTATATCTTTATTATTTTTCTTCAGAACATTTTACGGATTAAAATAAACAATTCTGTTATGGATCTATTTCATTTGCTATTAAATATATGAAGCGTTTTGTTTAAAATTACTTTATATTTATACATAGTAATATATGTATACATTATATATATTACTATTATATACTTCACAGCTAATAATAAAAAATTAATAGTAGTAAGAATAATAAGTAATAAGTATTCATTTAAAAGTACTTTCTGTTTAATGTAGTGATTTAGGTATATATTATTATACAATTTGCAGCAATAAGTACATCTATTTATTTCTTATTTTCATTAGAAATTAATATTTAAAATTTCACAGCAATATTTTACACGCGTCTATTTAATAATGATCTAATTGATGTCAGATAAATACATTGTTACGCGATCTTGTAATTTCCCCTGCGATGTACAAATGTGCCCGTCTCTTTCGACGTTGATCTTTTTTTAGCGACTGGCTTTTTCTTTTTCGTTATCCCTCCCTCTTTACGACCTTCATCTTCACTCTGAGTAATTAATAATATTAAAATAATATAATCTAAGAAAATGATAAAAGCTAAGATACTATTTTCATCAAAAATTGTAGATGCAGCTGTAGAATTGATCGCTAAAGGGTGCAGCAAGTATATATTAAAAATATAGCGAGGCTATGTTTAAAATATAACTATTCAAAATTCTAACTTCTAAATTTTGAATGAAGTACTCAAAACGAGTAGGAATGAAAAATTTAGTACCAAAAGTTATCCAATCTTTTGAGTTGCATAGATTATAATATCTGTGAAGTATAATATCATCTCTTGTGTCCGAAAGTCATTTTAAATCTTGTCAATCAAAACAAACTCTTGTAATAATACCGTATTTTCACAAATATAACCTGTGGGTTATATAATATTTTGCATACGCCCGGTGGGGTATATTATTGTGTGGGTTATCTAAAAAAAATTATAAACTGAAAAATCCACAGGTTATACATTAATTATAATAAATATCTACATGTGTGGGTGATATTTGTGAAAATATGGTAAATGATATACTCTCTAATGTATACCAGAGTCTGAGGTCTGAGCCTTGAATTAAGATGAGCAAGTTCCATCTTGTACTGATCAACCATAGCTTCTAACTTCTCACGACGATGTCGCTCCATCTCCAGCATAGACTCCAGCTCTGCAATCTTTCTAGAAAATAAGTTTACGAAAATTTCATTTTTGCTACTTAGGCAGAAATATTTCTGTTGTTGAGACTTCGGAACTTTTGAATAAGATCGTAACACATTAAAAATAAAGACTCCTTTTGTAGTGATGTGACACAATCAAACTTGAACAAAAGGTAAAAACAATCAAAATTGAAAACGATAATATTATTATTCAATTTTATGAAGATTAATCAGAAAATATAGAGACAAGTATTTTTTGATTTAGGTATTTTTGCTTGAATCGAGTTAATTTTAATGAAGTAAAATTTGATGTATAGAATGAAATTTAATGAGAAGAAGCCAGCCAAATGAATTCAATCAAAAACTATAGAATTACTTTAAATAAATGTGCAAAGCTGAAGAATAAGCAATTAATTAATAAGCCAATGAAAGCAGAGCAAAGCAATTTGGTTTGAAATATTCGAATAAAGAATTCTGGGTTAGATTAGAACACTGTTTAAAATATATCCTCAGGTGAATTTGAATTTGATTGTAATAAATCACAATGATTTATTTTATACCAGCAATAAATCAACTTTATTAAAGCATTAACTTTAATCATTATTAGTACAAACACAGCAATATAAAAACAAGTTTTGGTTATTTTGATTATACAAAATTACCTGTTGGAAGTTGATTCGATTCTAAACAGAAAGTGTATTACCTTAATAACTTTATATATTAGTATAATCTATATATAATAAAATATAATATTTATATCAATGAAATGTGAACCGTTTTTAGCAAAAAATGTAATGAAACATTAACCAAAAGCGAATAAAAATGCTGAATTATTTTAATAAACTTGAGTACATACAGAGCCTAAAGTTAATTTGAGCCCTATCTATAGTTTAATGCTAATAATGTAATAAATCTGCGTATAATAAATTGCAAATCCGCTAAACAGTAAATATCTTATTAAAAAGCTTTACCCTCTCCACCCACCATACCTCACCCCCCGTAAAATAACATCCACTAAATACCTTCTTTGTTCTCTCTCATCTTTAAATTTTCTTTCATTCCTCTCATCCAATGTGCCGCCAAGTTGCATAAAATTCTTTGTCGCTATTTCTAGTTCTTTGTCCAGTTTATCCATCAGCTTTTTAGCGCGAACTAAAAACAAGATCGCATAATTTATAATTTCCTATACTTTACCTCTATTTAATCTTTTTATACTATAATAGATCTTTGAATAATATTGTTATATTATAATCTTTGCATAATATAATAGATATTTCCTTGTATAATATAATAGAATGTAGACAGGATGATTTTATTATAAATATAGCAATGCAGTTTGAAACAAAAAAAGAAAACATTAAACTTAATACTGTTTCTTGTCAATATTCCATTACAATTATCCAAGCAATAATCATTAATACTAATCATATATACAGTAATAGATATTTGTGTGTTTAATATCGCAAACTGCTATGGTACTAATTATACCATAGCAGATATACTGTATACTACAGTTGAAAATTTAAAATTAAACATTCAATATTAAATCTAAAATCAGATATTAAAGATGCAATTATAAAAAAAAGTCTTAGAAAGGTCTCATATCATAACAAGCCCCGCCCTTTTAATCCAATAGCCAATGACAATGTTAATTTCTACTCAAACCTTTCGATTGTTCATGTTCCTCATCGGAACTAGAACTGCCAGATGATGAACCATCCACCGTGTCTACGTACTCTACATCTATCTCTTCACCATCACTGCCTCTCACTCTCTCCACCCTCTTTCTCTCTCGTTTTCTTCCGCTTGATCTCTTCTCTTTTTTCTTCTTTTTAGGTCGATCAGTTGCATTTTCATCATCTTGAAAATTACATAAAGCGTAAACAAGTTAATAATAAAAAGATATTTTAGTTGAAGCAATTTTTCTGTACGGTATAACCTGTTAAATTAATAAGTTTAACTAGAGTTAACCAGAAGTTAATTAAACAAGTTTATAAAAGTACTTAAATGCGCAAGTTTAACTATAATTTAACCCGTAGTTAAATTAATAAATTTAACTACAGATTAACTTGTATCTAAATTAACAAGTTTATAGTTAAATGAATAAATTTAACAGCAGTTAAATTAACCCAATTTATGCTGATGTACCTTCACTTGCTTCATGCCCAAGGAAACGAACAATAGCCAGTCTTGCAAATCTTCTCGCTAAATCTCGCGGAGTCTCTCCCGCCTGATTGGTCAGAGTCATATCAGCCCCCATCTCAACCAACCACTGGATTACATTTAGATGTCCCTGGCCCGCAGCTTTGCGAAAAATAGTTGAAGAAATAAATAAACATTATAGATAAATAGTCTTATAAAGATAAATTGATTGTACATAAATTGGCTTCTATAAATAAGTAAAAGCTGCATGTAAGAAGTATGGATAGATAAATATATAAATAAACAGATAGGTATTTAAACAGATTGATTTGTAGATTGATTTAGATAGGTAGGTAGATATATTGATGTCATTTGGTTAGTAGATTGAGTTATTTAATTGTATGTAGCTGCCTTTGAATACATTATGATTATAATTTGATTGAATAGTCATTGATTACATTGATTTGACTACATTTATGATTATAATTTACTTGATAATCATTTATTTGATTGCGTATAATACCTTTATGCGCAGGGGTTGAACCCTTATCATCTCTCTCATTGATGTTTACAATCTGATTCTCAACCAACATTCTAAGATGACTCAAATCACCCTCATAGGCAGCCACATGGGCGGGAAAAGCTAAATCTGAAAATTTGAGCAAATCCTAACATCAAATTTAGATTTATTTAGAGAGAACAAAGTATAAAAATAGAAGAATTTTGAATTATGTTGTAAAGGTTGAGATTTGTGTATCTGTAAAGAAGTCTACTTTAAATGTAAAGAAACTGATATAGTATATAAATAGGAATGAATTTTCTTTCTTAAAATAAAGGAAATTATTGAAAACTATTGGAAGCTATTGAAAACTATAAGAAACTATTGAAAGCATTGGAAACTATTGAAAGTTTTGGTAACTATTAGAAACCATTGGAAACTATAGGAAACTATTAGAAACTATTAACAAATTAAATATATAAAACAACAAAGAAAATAAGCTGAGAAAATAATACTTTGGTTTTCTTCAGGATGCTGTATCTCCCATTCTATGTTATTAATGTAATCTACGACAGTTTGTTTATGAAACTGAATCGCTAGCAGTTTCGGCGTGTCACCGTTATTATTTCTCGCGTTAAGCACATCAATTGAGTTGCGCGCTTCTCCTACTAGGAACTTTACGCATTCCAAATGACCTTCCATAGCGCTTAAATGAACTGTAATTGAATCGATCATTTTAACATTAAAGTTAAGGTAACGTCTAATGTCTGGATTACCGTATTATATGAACAGTGTCAAAGTTGTAGCTGTAAAATTAAGCGAATATTAAATAATCAAATTATTTAATATTCTAATAATTAGATTTTTCAATATTTACAATCCGATTAATGAAACTAATAATTTTAACCCATTAAAAAGATATTAAAATCTGACATATTATATTAATTATAATATATAAAACTTATCCATATTTTTATCTACATTTTTAACAACAGAAATAACTCTAAATGTAAAAAAGTAATGAAATAGTTACCCGGAGTATTTCCTAAGCTGTCAGTCCCATCTATCATTCCCCCCCAGCGTAATAACGCCTGAATACAACCCAACCGTCCGTGAAATGACGCGTGGTGAATCGGGGTCCAACCATTTTTATCCAAAGCATTCACCTCCTTTAGACAAAAACTCACTTAGTCTCTACTGATGCATAAGACTCAATTTGTACATACTAAATTGAAAGCTTTTATGATACATTTAACGTCTGGATTATTGTATTATATAAATTATATCGAATACGTAGCTATCAATTTAAGCGTCTTACTAAAGAATGCAGCTAGTTAGAGAAATAGTGAACTATACGAGATTCAAACCTGGACCTATCGATTTCGAATCCAGCGCTCTAACCACTTCTCTAACAAGCTTCTATCACAATCACTGACAAAAATTCTAGTTTATAACTTTGATAAAACATTACAGAGTAAATTAGAATAAGATAAAGATGTTTTGACTGAAATGAGACTCACAACTCCAGTTCGTAATAGAGACTGTAGTGTAAATGAGTTTCCGTGTGCTGCGGCCATGTGTAGAGGTGTGCTGCCTCTAATATCTCTCACATTCATACTTACACCATTATTTATCAGAGCCTAAAAGTTCAAGTTCAAAATTTAAGTTGAATTTTAAAGTTCAAGTCCAAAGTTTAAAGAAAGAAAGTTTAAAGTTAAATACGTTATAAATATTTGTTAAAGTTAAATACGTTATAAATATTTGTTAACAGCTGTATGCATTTAATAACTCGTAAAATATAAAAAATGTGCTACAGAATTATAGCATTATAGATAGCGCAAACAAGCATTATGTGCTACCTATAATGTAAACGTTATTGTGCTCTATTGTTATAATTGAGTCTCATCTTCAAAATCATGAATTGTTGTGCATCTTCATTGCAAAGTTAAAAATTAATTTGAAACAAGTTCAAATTTAAAGTTCAAAGTTCAACAAAAGACTAAGCATATTATCTAAACATTTAGATTGTAAACATTATATGGTTATTATAAGTGAGACCTGAATGCATGCATCCTGGCCTCTTATCGCTGCTATATGAGCCGGAGTCCAGCCTTTGGGTGTCGATATTGAAGCATCCGCTCCGTGATACAACAAAAAATGCAAACACTGGAAAAAAACAGCAATAAAACTATTCTTCTATTATCCAGTACTGAACTCAATGTAGACAAGAGAATATTACTACGCGGAATATAAATAAGCACCCATCACACTGTGTTTAGTTTATAGAAAGCATTTTAAGGTTGTCAACGTATCATACCTATAAGTTTAAACTTATATCAGTTTACATTTGAAGCAAATACTTGGCATAATATACGCAGATACATAATATAATATACGTTTTTATATGCATTTGAGTATAACTATTCAGATAAAAAAAAATTGATAATATTTAACGTACAAAAAATAAAATATAAGCTTTTTTTTATATGCATTTAAGTAAAGCTATTCATATTACGGAATTCATAATATTTAACGTAAAAGAATTACAGAACCTCCAGTGCCCCCTTGTAACAGGCCCAGTGTGTCGGTGTAAACTTATCCTTTGTGTCGTCAACTTCATTGACACTGACGCCATCTTTAATCATGGCCGACAACTCCGTGATGTCACCTTTCTTAACGGCATCGTGCACGCTTTTATACTGATGACTTTTCTTTGCTGCAATGTAAGAACAATCAACTACACAAATAAAATTACGTAGTAATTATTTGTATAATGAAATCATTTTGTAGCTTTAGCAAAGAATTCATCCAATCTTATGAATATAACACTGAAAATAATTGAGGGTTAAGCCTCACCACCACCCTCCCCCCTACTTCCCCTAGTACCATACTCAACTCTCCTACACAGGCTAATTGGGGGCGGGGGGAGGGGTTCGAACACCCTTGAAAGGATAAAACAGCAAAAGTTATTAGTTAAAAAAATAATTATTGTACAAGCACAATACTGTATTCTTAAATCCATCATGATATATTCAGCTAAATTCTATAAATTCCCCTTATAAATTTTTTATGCTTGACACTTTGCTGAAAGACCCTCCCCCCCCATTCATAATTTTTTACATATAATACTTCTTTAAAATATAATGTCACACATGTCATATTAAATACAATCAAAATTCAAGTCTAATTACACTAAATACATCTAAATTAAGAAATATGAATCTATTCATATCTTAATAAAGAATCATTATAGAAAGTATAAATTCAAAGAGAGACACATACCTGCTGGCATTGTATTGAGTATTTGATTACAGGTATCCAAGCGCAACAAGTGACGGCTAGTCTCTACCCCCCTCCCCTACCAGGGGTCACAGACCGCAATCCTGTCCCCCCGAGTACCTCAACCGGAAGATAACTCCCACTGAAGCAACCCACAACCTTGCCCGAGTTGTTTTCAATAGGACAATGTCCAGAGATAGTTCCAAAGTTCATTCATTTGAGTCCTAAAGTTAGTTGAAACAAAGGAGTGTTACAATAATTGTATTCTTATTCATTTAACTATAAGAAAGCTCATTTAAAATATCGTTTTATTGCATTATAGAGGTATTAAATCAGATATTTGTGTAGCTAATAAGAGTGAATAAAAGTTATAATACGGTATAATTGAAATATATTAGAGAAAAATTCAATTTTGGCTTTTTTTGTGTAGGCCGCCAAATATTCACAATGTAATCTTTGATTCATTTATTCATTTAATTGATGTATTTTAAACAACAAATTAACATATAGATAAACTATATGCGTTAATATTTAACATATATTTAACTGTTTTAATATAAAACCAAGCGTTTTGATTAAAAACGAGCCAAATTAGACAAAAGTGGGCCAAATTAATTGTTTACCTTTTTATAAATCTTCTCTTTTAAATGGCTATGTATAAAAATAAACAAATTCATCTTTATTTTTGTTTTATTTATTTTCTGCTTAAATTTACCTAATTTTTCCTAATTTATTCCCTCCGTATTAATTTCTTTTAATCATATTTCAATTATTCGTTAAATTTTATAATACTATTAAATAATAAAGGTACAATCGGTATATTTTTATTTGATTTTAATTAGGCCTAATTAAAATTAATAAGATCCTTGTTTCGGGCATTTAACACCCCCCGTCTTAAATTTTCCCTCGACCCCCCTTTTTAAAAATTCCTAATTTGAATTTTAAAAGTGATTTATTTCCCTTTTTAGCGTAGAATTAATATTATTTTAAAATAATATTAATTTACTTAATACTTATTTTGAATCTAATTTTTAAAACAATCAAATTCAAACAAATTGAAAAAAAACAAAAGGAATGTCTATAGTGTACAAAATCTATATTTCTATAAGTTATAAGTCTTTTAATTTGCAGTTTACATTTAAGATGTGATTTTATAGAATATTGCTTTCCCAAGATGAAGCGATTTCTGGCTTTACGTTCGTTACTCAAATTTGACGTCATTAATGTCCTCCCCTGATAGCTGGACTATCTGAGGGGACATGGAGGGGATTGATGATAAAGTCATGGCAATTACGGACTCCGATCTTTCAAAACACCAGTACTCTAAGGTACTTTGATTTACTAACTTTTTAGTTTTAAATTTATCGTAAATTTCTTCTCTGTGAAGAAGTATTCGTAAAAAGTACTCTCATATTTGAATGTGGCTTGATGGGGGTGGGGGAGGGATGGTTTTTTTGGGGGGGGGTATGAAACTTAGGAGAGATAGACTTTGAGCTGTATGGTTGGGTGGGTAAGATTTTTATTTAGTTATTATTACTCTAATTCTTGCATAAAATAGCGAAGATTTAGTTTAATTATTTATATTTTTAATTTTTAGGTCAAATTATTGGAATTGCAAGAAGTGCGACTGTCAAAAGTCAGACCTTTTAATTTAAACAAGGAACATGAAACGTTCGTTGATTTTCTATTCTTATTATTATTTTCAAAATTATTCAAATAAAAGTAAATTTTATTGTCAAAAAACAGAAATTTTAATAACTGAATTAGAATTAAAATGGATGCGATAAGTCCAGGTTCGAATCCCGGGTGACTCACTATTTCTCTAACTTGCTGCACCCTTTAGTAAGACGCATAAATTTACAGCTACGTCTAAGACATCATTCGTATAATACGGTAATCCATGAAATTTTTTAATTTTTATAATTGTTGTTTCAGATTTGAGGGGTATTGGGACCCGGAGCGCTGGGCTCGCAGTCTCCACGCCTCCCTGGATGATATATCATCGCGCGGGGGACAGTTTAGGATTCCCTCTCCGCCTAATTCTGATCAAAATGACCGAAAAATAAAATCTACGAGAACCGGTTTGTGTTTTAAATGAAAAAAAACTTGATTGAAATAATGATGATCTTTTGCATTATTTTTCATCTCAATTTTTAGATTTTTTAAAAACGCTAATAATTTTTTAATATCTATTTTTTAGATTTTGAGTGTTATCTTATATATAATATACAATTATTTTATTGATTTAATTAATTAATTAATTAATAAGTTAGCAATTAATGAATTAATTAACAAATTAATCAGTGAATTAAATGATTATTACACTAATTAATACTTAAATCCATCAATCATTTAGTAATCTAATCATGTGATAATGACAATTAAGAATTGGTGCTGATGTGACGTTTAGATATTAGTAAGTCCATCAGCCTTCAGTCAGCCGATAGCGACGATGACGTTCGTATCCTGCTGATGCCACAGCGCAGTAGTTTTGGCACGGGATGTCACGTGGCGTTAAATCAGTCGATAGCTGCTACGTCACTGGATGCCAAGCATGATCTGTGAGTTGAACTCGTTTAGGGTTAAGTTTAACGTCTGGATTATTGTATTATATGATGTCAAAGACATAGCTGTCATACTAAAGGGTGCAGCGAGTTACGTTTAATGTCTGGATTATCGTATTATACGAACGATGTGTCAGATATAGCCGTCAGTGTAATAAAAAAATTATTTATTGTAATTGAGTAATTTATAATTAATTTATAATTAGTAATTATTAATTATAATGACATAATTTATAATTACAGTATAAATGAAAAATACCTAAATTTTTAAAAACATTGAGAATCTATTTACATTTTAAGTTTCTAGTTTACTTAATACGTCATATTTTTCTATCACGTCGCAGTCATGATAAACGTGACGCGTTGAATCGCATGACGCGCTCACAGTATCGCGTGACGGATCACGACAAAGAGCGCGTTAACGTGACAGCTAGGACTGATACGATACCGCGCGTCATTAAGCGGGAAGATCAGCAACGATTCAAGCGCGACGAAAAAAGGGGGGAGGTGGGGGAGAAAAGAGAGGATGGGGGGAGGGGGAGGGAGGAGGGGGGGAGGGGGAGGGAGGGGTTTGAGAGGGGCGGTGGGAGGGGATTTGTAAGGGTGAGTGTTTTTTTTAAGTTGTGAGTTTGGTTTTGTTTTGGGATATATAGATGATAAGTTTTAAGAAAGGTTTGATTGGTGAGTTATGGATGATAAAGTTGTGTGATTGGTTGATTAATTGATTGATTGATTGAAGAAAATGATTAATAGTTAGAATTATTGATAAAGTCATAAGCGGATAGATTTAGAGATGGATTGAATGATTGGTAGTTGATTGATTAGTTGACAAACTGATTCACGCAAACAGAGAGAGACATATAGACAGACA
>JAQIXG010006203.1:0-10574 GCA_034700105.1 Oconnorella tubifera
TTCTATTTGTCACCAGTCTTCAGCAATGGGAAAGATGCGAAATACCACGGAGATATGTCATTATGTTATTACGACCAATTCAATTTTAGTTATGCTACAGAAACGCGCATTAAGGGTAATAACAAAATACGACTACACAATAGTACACATACTATAGACTATTGGTGTCCCCGGTTGGTGACAAATCTGAAAACCCACTACAAGATTTTGCAATAGGGTGTGGCTTAGAATTGTCAATCATATAAAAACATTTTCGCTAAATTTCATTTATATTAGTTTCAAACTCTTAATTTAATCCTACGTCTAATTTATTTATTTAGTTATTTAATTTAATTTTAAATTAAATTAATTTGAATTTAATTTAAATTTAGTTTTAATTTTAATAAATAAAAATATAAAAAGATGATTTATATAATTGACACTTTCAAGCCACATCCTATTGCAAAATCTTGTAGTGGGTTTTCAGATTTTGCCCCTCCGGTGCAGTAGCCCATGGTGTCATTCCTTCGGATTTTTTTCATGAAAAGAATTCCTCACGCAGTCAGGAATTGACGAATTGAAACCTACCAGGAATTATCACTTATTATTTGCTTGCTTTCCTATTTGGTACCGATAATATGTGCTTCAAGCATTAATTAATGTGCTTTATATTTAACTTTGATTAAAAACTACATCAACTCTATTTGTAACTGTTTTTTGCATTTTGTATTTTGGTGTCACCTCCCTAAGATGGTGTCACCCGGTGTGGTCCACACCCCCGCACCCCCCTAGTGAATCCACCGGTTAGAAGTGTACATAGGCCTAACTTAAGTAAAACAGTTGATTTTGTAGCTGATGAAATTCGCACTAAAGTTAGAAGGCGATCTATTGCCACTGCTGGTTATAATTTAGAAAATTCTCTCTCCGCTAGTTATAAAAACATTTGAAAAATTCGAAAAATTCGTACTATTTCTGGGTTCAAAAGAAACCTCATTTATTCTGACGTAAATAACTAACTATTAAAACTTACTTTATTATATATATATATCTAACTTTTAGTTCACACACATGGTATAGCAAATCAAATAGAGAGGTTATGCAAACAAGTTAGAAAAAGGAAATAAATAAATAGTTCACATGGAATTAGAAAAATAAATAATAAATAAAGATGCATTCAATATTTCAAATAACAATAAAATATCGCATTGAACTTTGCACAACACTGTTTTAAAATACGACCATACAATTCTATTGTAGTTTAAAACAATATTTTTCTAGAAAACATTAATGTTCTGTTGTACCGTCTACTTTCTGAGTGTTTTTGAGTGTTATTAAAGTGAATTTAGGTAATTAAAGTTTTTTTTGTTCTAATTGTTTTTTTTGTTTAACACAAGCGAATTTGCGATATTATGTTATATTCAAAATATATATAATATGCAAATATTTCGTTATATCTGATAAAAACGTGTCATTTTATGTTGCAAAATTACTTTTTATAAATCTAAAAATTATTTATTTATTTTGATTATTTTTGACATTTATTTGGTTTTGCATGAGATTGAATCAAAATTACGTCAAAAAATATCAACAACATTTGAGGCTAATTGTGCGTGTGTACAATAGGTGGGGGAGGCATGTTTTTTACAGGAGCCATAAGCTCCTTCTTTGTTCTTCCTGTATGCTTTAAACTGTTGACTTTATAATTTGCATTTGTATATATATTAATTGTTGACGTTTTAAGTTTCATATAAATCAAACGAGATAAATTAGAAATTAAAATACAATAAGTTAATAATTTTCAAGAACACTCAAAAACTAGATCGACTGGTGACGAATATTCACTACTGGTGGTGAATATTCACAACTAGTGGTGAATATTGGTGAATATTCACAACTTGTTGAATATTGGTGAATATTCACAACTAGTTGAATATTGGTATATACGATCATAAGATCACTATACTGCTGATGATAGGTGAAAACATTATTATAGGCCTATTACAATCAAACAGTGTTAATACCATGCTATATACTGTAAACTATAATATTGTTTTCTTGAGAAATTTAATATGATTAATTATAAAGATAATAAAATATAAAATTTGTTTATATAACAATAAATTAAATTAATCAACTGCAAGAAAGGAAGATAATTAATATCTTAAGTTAACATTGCAGAAGCTTTGATTGATCAATAAATAAAATAAAAACTCGTATAATAAAAACAGTAATAAATTGCATTGATTATCAAATCAGTTTCAATTAAGCCTAATTTGTAAATATAAACGTCTAATTCACTGACTAATTGATTGAAGAAAATACAACAAATACAAAATAAGTAAATAAATAGAAGAATTCTATATACACAATTATACAGAATGCGTTTGGCTTAAGTATACAAAGTAGATAATATATATTTATAAATAAATTTGAAACACTAGCTACATCTTAAGTTAAATTGCAGTAAATTAATACAGTCAATGGTGTACGCAAGAGAGGGTTATGGGGGTTATAGCCCCCCCCCAACCCATTAACGATGAAATTATTTTTTGTCACGTTAGATCTCAAGATGAGATTTTAGAGATATAACTCCCCCTTATGACGATGTAGCGATTTTTTCGTTGGAATTCGTTGATTTCGTTGGTTTCGTTGCATGAATTTAGAGATCAAATACAAGCAATCGGAGACAAAAATTGAGTGATTAAAAAAACGGCATTTTTTCAGAAAAAATCCCCCCACCCCATAGTACTGAAAATGATACAATATTAATAATATTCTTTAATACTATCATTGGTTTGATAATAATAAAGAATACTATTAATTGGTTTATTTAATGACAACAAATGTATACAGTAATATAATGCGTTACTCTTTTTGTACATCTCTATTTAAAATCTGTAGCTTTTAATTGGCAAAAACGCCAAGAATATAATTCAAAATAATTAATGACAATAAAACATAATCATAATTCAGATTATTTTGTATAAAAGTACAAAATAAATTAAAAGTATAAAAAAGTATAAAAAGTGTATAATAACTTAAGACTAACGTTTATAACCAACATTACCCATCCTACAACGACAAAACAGCTTCAGTATTTTAATAGGCCCGCCTATCAATGAAGAACTTTTATACTGATATTAAATTTTGCACTCAAGAAGTAAAGTTTAGATCTTTATACTAAAGTTAAGAAAAAGCTGAAAGTGCATTTAATCTCATGTAACACAACAACCACTACGGTACCCTAATAAAACGGCTCAAATACATTGGCACGACAAAACGGCCCCGAATAGATTAAATGTACAGAATTGCCCAAAAAACGTTAACCAAACAAGGTTTGTTTTGTTGTGTTAACCCATCAATCCATTTGATAACCATAACTATAATCAACTCTAAACTTAACCCTAACAATAAAACTAATCCTATCTTCAATCCAAACTCTAGCCAGAATCCAGACGCCAATTCAAAGTCCAAAAATAAGTATTCGGGAAAAATGTGTTCGGGAAAATTCACTGCTCAGTACCCGTTACTGGGTACAGTATTCAGTATTGTAGTGTCTACAGAATTGTAGACTCTAGATGTGATAGGTAGAGAAATTAATAAGAACTAAGGTCTCTAGACAGAATATCTAGTACTCAAAAGATTTTATATCGATAAAGTATCATTATTTTATAAACAGTACGATTAATTGGCTATGTTGACGGAGATAACTCGACAATAATAAAATTGTCGAATTATTATACAGTAATAAAACTTTATACAGTAATAAAAGTTTTTATACAGTAATAAAAAACAACATTCATTTGGAAGTATTTAATGATTTAGAACTTCCTTTGCAACTGTTTTTGATGCATTGATCATTTTTGGAAGAGTCTGGATGCTGGCAGTGAACATCTGGTGTATATTCAGGCAGATTGTTTGTTGTTTGCTTTTCGTGACTTCGACGTCGTGACGTGTGTCCTTTACCTAATGGCATTAGGATAAAAATATTCAACAATATATATACTTAATATGTTACACATGTTAAACAGTATCATAACATTATTAGTCAGTTTGTCAACATATTATGGACCTCGTGCAGTAAGGTAAGTAAAGTTAGAGTGCAGTCTAGAAACGTACAAAAGTACAAAGTAATATTCAAATTATTTAAACTATATGAATATTATTATTGAAATATTAATCTGAAAAATATTCAGAGAACAGAAAATATGTAATCGCGGATGAAGACTGGACATACCATCGCTTTTTGGTGTGGAGCTTTCACTAATTTCACTTTCTCGATTTTCAGTTACAGTGTCGAATGTGTCTGTAATCGGTTTCAATAATGGAGAACTATCATGACTCTCTTGAATTTTTAGCGATGACTTATTGCTAAAATAAAAGCGCCTCCTCTTTGTACAACAGAAAATACCGAAAGTCATCAAGCTGATGAACATCAATGAATAGATCAGTATCAATACTACGGCAATGCAAGCAATCCAGTTCCAAGCGAAATTTGGAATTAAATCAGATTTGGATGATGGTGACGATGGTAACGGAGTTGCAGTGGTAACGAAGCTATTTATCGCAATTGGAGCTTCCTCCAGTTTTTTCTGTTTTATCTGCTTTGTAGTTAAGCAGTAATCTGAAAATATAACAAAAACTTTTTCTAAGAAAGCGTTCGAAATACTTACAATTAAAATTCCTGAAAGCCGATTGACCTTCCATTCCTAACTTATGTCAGACTATCTTCGTTTGTAGATTCACTAGGACATATTAATAGAACTTGTTTTGTGTTATTATTATTACTAGCCGTTCAGAAGATCCTAAATAAACAAGAATAACGCAATCAGAAGTTCTGTTTCACGGTAATCTCATGCATACATACATACATACATACATACATACGTACATACATACATACATGTATACCTACGCACATACAAACATATGCACAAACCTGAAAACACTCTTAGAGTCATCCATTTCATACACACTTATATTTATGCATGCATACTTACATTCATTAAATCAAATACATACATACAATTTGTACATTTATCTTACTGCGTTTGTACCTGGACAGTTTCGACAACAGTATAATTGGCGACTCTTGCAGATATCTGTACAGTTAATGCATCTGCCTTCAGGAACATCAAAATACTGAGAACTTAGACAATTCTGGCTCTGGGTATCCTCCTGTGATAATACCAATTCAATGCAAATCTCTCTTCTTGTGAAACATATATTGTATATATAAAATCTACTGGATATAGATATTTTTAAATATGACGATGATGAGAGGGTTGATTGTAGTGACGCCATCCTTATGGACCCATTAATGCCCTTTCTCCCATACTCAACTAAATAGGGATAAGTTTAGTTGGTTATAAAATTGTGGACTACTAAGATACCGCGATGATTGTTGACTATAACGTAAATTCTAGTTTATCAAGTTTATTATTTTAAGACTTCGCAAGAAATCTTAATTAAGTTTACAATTGCAATATAAAATACTGTAAGTGTAGGGGAGAGGTAAAAATAACGCCACCTTAAAACCAACAAATGAATTTCCATTGAATGTAAACATTAATGAGAGTACAAAAACAGTTTAGAACAATTGTAACAATAATTCAAACAAGCATTGAAAATAAAAATAAGAGTGGCGCCATCTGGTCACTTAGAGTCTCAGCGCATCAGCCCCGGTGGCTCCCGTACTGCCGCTACATTGGCGCTCTGAAGTGCACGCAGTATGATATCGTTGCGCAAATTGTGACTCAGGTGACGACCGGTACTGCGTTTACAGATCAAACCTTGGTGACCCAACTTGTCAACTGGTGCACCATAGCAGCACTTGTGATGCAACACCAATGGAGCCCCGAGTCACAGCAACTCTGTGCTAACTCTCATCCAATTTAGATCAAGTGATGCAGTGAACAGCGCATTTAGCCAGATACCAGAGCTGGGAGCACTAGATGCCAACAGACGTGCAGATGATCAATCATCTACCCCCTAAAGAAAAATTCCTGCTGCCACTCTACACACATGATCGTATCCCATGCCCGATGGTTTCCCTTGTCCTTTCCCATTGGGCCAATAACTCCCCTTAAGCCCTTTCACGTTATTTCCGTCCTCTCTACCGCGGGAACCGGTATGGACCAGATGTGAATGAAAAAGAGTTAAGAAAGGCAGATGGTGCCAGCTGTTACGCACTTCGGACTCCAATCCCATCCAATGTTAGAGTTAAACAGGCTGGAGTCATATGGAAGGTGACAGGTCAATGTTTAGAATTAGTACCAGTGATGTTCGAAGTTGTGGTACCATAGGAGATCAGCTAGGGACTGGAAGAGCAGTTAACGATGCGGATGATGTAAAGTAGTTTTGCTACTGACTGAAATATCCCCTCATGCCCAAATCATCCAGGTAACCCGACAAAAACTCTACCCCAGCGGTTCCTAAGTCGCGACCCCAACTGGGGTCGCCTGACAATTTCCCAGAGGTCGCTCGAGACCTTCTAAGAATTAATTTTTTAATAAAAAACGCATTTTTGTAGAATTTGCACAATTTCTAATTTGCAAATTTCTACCGTGATTAGGCTACGCTAGTTGGTGGTTTCCTTTTTAACCTTTTTACGCAACTACTACCACTCTGACTACACTGCAGCAACGTAAAATACAATGATTCATTTGATAGATGTCAGCTGCTTATGTAATTTAATAACTTTAGTCATTTAAATTCTTACAATTTCAATTATTTTTCAAAATTACGTACTTAGTGACGTTAAATGAAATTAAGAAGCAAGCACAGTCTTCTCACTCACGTTTTAAAGTTTATGAGTTTTGCAATTCTTTCTCTTATTTATTTTCTTTTTAAACTGTATAAAGTTAGTTTGCTTCGATTGTGTATAACTCTTAATTTGCAATCTACATCGCACAATACGCACTTAAAATGTAAAGTTAAACATTCTATTTCTTTGCAAATTTATTTTTAAAAATATTGAACAAAAAATTATAACAAATTGTTGGGTTGATAAATTATATAAAATTTGTAACTAAAAACATTTTGCCTATAAATTATCAGATATTTTAGAAGTCAAATACTTAATAGTTAGCTGCAAGAATGCAGAGGAGGAGCAACCCAATTAATTTTATTGTTGGGCTGTGGCGAGCCCAACAATAAAATTAATTGGGTTGCTCCTCCTTCTCAGCATTCTTGCAGCTAACTATTAAGTATTTGACTTCTAAAATATCTGATAATTTATAGGCAAAATGTTATCAAGGGGTCAAATGTTATCAAGGGGTCAAATCATCAGAAAGGTTGGGAACCGCTGCTCTAACCGGATGTCCTTAAGCAGAAAGTTCACTGCCAGGCAGATAAACAGGGGACCGAGTGGGTCTCCCTGCTGTACGCCTTCTGCCGAGTCAATAGAGAACTCTCTGAAGATGAGGTTGGTAGTGCCACTATACGCCGAGTCAAAGTAGCCCACTAGCAAATGAATTAGTTGACAACATCAATCACGTATTGACCGAAATCATATAAGGCTATCGAGATAAATTTCGAGCCAGGGGATAAATCATAAAACAAACTTATTCCTTATAAATAGGATGACCTTAGCTTGTCGCGAATTGTTATTTTATTAAGCCAGTAAAGTCTTAAAGTAAACAAGCCATCAACTTAATCATGAAGAATATATTTTAGAAGAAAGCTGTCAACTATAGTCGATGACTGGTGAAGGCAGCAAGACAATCAACAATTAAGACGATCAGCCAGTCATCTTATATTTTCAACTAATAAAATTAAGCCAAAGAAAGAGCGAAAATTAAACATTCTGTTACCTTTTCATTTTCCAGGCACACGATAGCGTTAAAGCACAAAACTGAAATAATCACAACGCTGATCAAAGTCTTCATTTTGTTGACATCTTTACTAATGAATTTTTTTCAATATTTTCTTTTATCTATTTTAATTCTTTTAACTTTGTTCGGTTACTATCGAAGTTATAATATCTATAATTCATTCATTAAATGTCAGTATTTAAGAAATACTAAAATAATATTAGTGAGTATTAATTAATTAACTAATACTAAATACTACAGTAATATTAGTAAGTATTAGTTAACTAATACTTACTAGTATTGGTATTCTGTATACTGCACAGTACTGGCTTTATATATACGGTGTATATAGAAAACTATTTAAGAGCTTGGCGGGGGATCGCATAATTGGTTTAGAATTGATTTATTATTCTATTTTTCACCATAAATTTGATGAGTACAAATATCATCTTCGTTTCTTTCATGTCGCTTTAATTTATGAAATTATAACAATCAAACTTCACGCACTTGAGGCTGCTATAAATTTGCAAAAGTTAGAAGTTTCATTATGTCATTAAAATAATTTAATAGTGAAGTAAGCTAATGAAGATCAGCTATATATAGGCGTACTAAATAACTTATATAACACTTTATTATATCATACTTGAACAATGAACCTTCACTTAATAGTAAATCATCGATGTCATTTTGTCATTTTTCAACCAGTCCTTGAACGGGTTTTATATCTAGCATGTATATACAGCGTATTTTATAATTATGAATTTCTCTTTTAATTACTTAATTAATTCGTATAATAATAGCATAATTTGTTCGAGCTATCGAAATTTGTTTCTAATATTTATAATTTTAATAATAACATTTGGAGAAAGTGTTATATATAGACTTACTTTGTTCAAAGAAATCTTTCAATAGATCAAAAAGCAATTTATCGTTAGCTTTTAGAACGTAATAAATATGTCGTTGAATAGTTTTAACAAATTGTTGAATTTAATTTATTGTGAATAATTTATTTATTTTACTTTAAACAAAATAAATATTAAACAAAATATAATATTTTCTGTTATTGCTGATAAAACTCGATTAACTGGAGTTAAAAAATTAGATAATTAAAAAGTGTCTTGGGAAACTGACCCAAAAGTTCCCGGCACTGCGCAGCATTTCCCACCAGCACCGCCATTATAATGCATTGTGTTGCTTTCTATAGGAAAGAGGTGGCGGATTCATAGGGGCGAGGGGGCGATGAGGCGATCGCCCCCCCCACACTACATAGTTAATTTTTTTTTCGTATATAAATTAAAAGCTTGTAGGCTTTATTTAGATTATTATTGTTTATTAAGCATAACATCTTGTCATAAAGTGTAGATACGTGTTTTTGAAATGTAAAACTATTTAGGCCTACATATTTTTTATCGCTTCGTATAACATTGAAAGTATAAATAATTTTTAATGTGTTAAATTTAAAATATTAAGTTTAATAATTTAATAATTTACAGTGGCGGATCCATAGGGAGGCAATGGCAGAGTAATTGCCTGGATCCGAAACTGAAAGGTGGACTTTGGATCTCCTGAGACGATAGAGATCCGTCTGCCCAACTCATTCACAAAAGCAAGACCCAACGTAACCCAAGAACTAAGTGTCTCAATCGCTACGAGACGAACTTGTGAGAGGTAACAAAAGCGGCGTACTTGGGCAGCTTTTTCGGTATTGCGGACGTTTCATCAAAGGACGATTCGTTAACGGACCGTTCGTCAAAAATAATTGTTAGTTTAGAGTTAGAATTAGGTTTAGGGTTAGGGTTAAAGTCAGGGTTACGATTAAGAGTTATAAGAATTGTTCGCTATAAGAATAGTCCTTGGCGAACAGTCCGTTGTCGAATCATTCCTAGAATCACATATTCGATTTCGCTAAAGCTGCCGCGACTCTTCAGCCGACCTCTTCACGCATGAGGGCGCTATCGTGTCCGGGCATGTTGCATCCAAAAGAAGGCATCCCCTTCGACCATAAGAAGCTATACAATTGATGTAACAGGGATCCAAAGAAGGGCTTTGAGTATTTAGTATAACATAAGTAATGAATTGGAATTATAGTATACTTAATTGATATTATAATCAGTGTTATTTAATTAATGAGCTAATTACAATTAATTAACTAATTAATTAGACTATGAGCTAATTCTAGTTAATTCTAATTAATTTGATTAATTGGTGAGTTAATTCTGATTAAATTTAATTATGTATTTGAAGGCACTATGAATAAACAGCGAACTTCTGAACGGCGCACGACAAAACAGCGCACGATAAAGGCGCCGACAAAACGGCGCCGTTATAAATGTAAATCAAAATTAAAAATAAAACACATGTAAATAAAATAAAATGTAAATAAAAACAAATATAAATAAACAAATGTAAATAAAATTAAATGTCAATAAAAACAAATATGAATAATAACGATTTACTATGATAACATCGAAAACAAAAAGTCGAAAATAAAAAGGTCGCAATCAAAAGGTCGAAATTCAAATGATCGAAATATCAAAATATCCAAAATAATATAATCGAAAGATAATAAAGTCGCACACTTATTTGATGGAAATATAAAAGGTTATAATTATATAAAGTAATTAATTATCAAATAGTGAGCACAGATGAAAGCGATACTCTACATTTATGAATGTATAATAATAACAATAATTGGATAGATTAAAATACCGCTAATTAATGTCGAATAGTGTTGACCAACCACCATATAAAGCAAAAAGTGAAATGCAAAAAATCATTTTA
>JAQIXG010006204.1:0-10572 GCA_034700105.1 Oconnorella tubifera
ACACGTTCGTTTTTCTTCTCGAGTCGCGGGCTCGATCTTCGACTTTTCGAACCACGAAGCAAAACGAACACTGCTATTAGCATGAAGCTATTCACATCTGCGACCGAGCGCCCGACAGAGTCCCGGATGGAGCGCCCGACAGAGCGCCTAGTGTGAACCGTATTTTAGCAAGTCATTCGAATCGCTTTTATTATTCTTCAGGTATAGAGAAAATATTAGTTGAAATGTATCCACCGTACAAGAATATTTCTCCCGCATATCCGGATCTGAGCTTGTTGGAAAATTTTACTAGTCAGGACAGCGATCAAAATTTAAGAATTCGGTATCTTCTTTCGGGCACGTGGACAACAAATCCGTTTCTTATGGTATCTTTGAACTTATTGACAACAATTATTATATATAGCTGTAGTATTGATTTTACAGTAAGCATATTATATAAGTTCTTTGATGGAGATGGCAGATATGACTATATATTCATAAAAAACATGCAGGATACATACGAAGGCTAAATCATTAGGATCTTTTATTAATGGTTTTTTTATTCTATCGGTTATTTTCTCATCATTTTTAGTGAAGAGTTTTATTTTAGCAATTAATCTCTCTAAATAATTGCGTTGCTCTCAAATATGCTGTAGAGGTTTAATATTGATTCTTTATAGCAAAATATTATAATACAACTGTTTGGAAATGTTATACCTGTGTTGACAATTAACTCTCAGTTCTCTCGTGATTCTATCTCGCATTACATGTGAAGATTTTAATTTGTCTTGTAATTTTTTTTATAAAGGGCTGTAATTGATACCATTGCAAAATGAATATGTAAATACGCTGAAGATCAGTTAAGGAAGTTTTTAGTGCTCATTTTCTATTAGATTCTGTGGGCGTCAGAGATAATTGATTTGACGGTTCCACAGCCCTCTTTGTATAAAGTCATTACTACAAACCTGGGATATTGCCTAACTTTCAATAGTGGTAAATAAGATCATTTATATTTTCATGTATAGGCACAATTGTCTAAATGTCAATTTATTGAGAGATGTCAATTCATTAAGGTTTAATCATGTTCATGTATATTAAAATATGAATTTGCAGTTAAAGTCCACAGTGCCATTTTATAAGTATTTCCTTTGAACAGATGGCAAATTAACGTCAGCTCTTCCTGGTTCTTCTTATGGTTTAACACTTTTTCTCAACACTGAACAAGGTGAATACTTGTTGGGTCAATCTGGTTTGGCGGGATTTCGAGTAAGAAATTCATTGTTCATTGATTTGCATGAACTTAATTTCTAATACATTTTTATGACTAAATATTGTTTTATTCCACGAATTATTTTTTCCACTTGCTGATAGTAGATGATAATTAGTAGACTATATTTACAGCATCATAAGAAAGTAAAGATGTAAATAATAGTTCCAAAATAGAGTATACATTTCAGCTGATATATAATAGTAATTAATTTATTGTAACATTTATGAGTCTCAGACTTTATTAAGATATAAATACAAATATATAACGATAATATTAAATGTGTGTAACAAATCTAAAATAAAACTTAGCAATAATTTTTCAGGTTTTATTGCACGATCATGGAGAAATTCCATTAATGGCTCAATCAGCTCAGTGGATTTCTGCTGGTTTCATCACTGGAATGCCGTTTACATTAACAAATGTTTGGTTTATTTTATGTTATATCTTTTTGAGGGTAGCTGAATAGTCACAAAATTTGAACTATTGGAAATTGGGCTTATTGCCATTCTGATTCTGCTTCTATTGATTGAGCTTTTTAGGCAAAGAAATGTATTCCTATTGCTGTTGCTCTGCATTAACTCTGTGCCATTAATTAATCAAACAAACAAGAGAACAATGTCAGTCGATGAGAATCTATTTTGCACAGTTAAAGATCTTAATGTAAACAATAAATATGTCAATAGTAAATCATTATCACCACCATTAGTAAGTAAATAGAAATCTGGTAACCATCATCACAATAAAAGAGTTCCAAATCGGATTTATTTGCTTAATATGTATTAAGTGGATTTTTTTGTGGTTGGCTTTGCTGAAAGCTTCTATTATGTTTGACTGTAAAGTCTACTTTTATATTTATATTTTAGATAACACAATTGCCACCACCATACAGCGACTGTGAAAGTAATGAAACTTATCGATTATCTAATTGTATAGAAGAATGCAAGATGAACTATGTTGTCAGCATATGCAATTGTCGATATTACTACATGCCTGGTATTAATTATACTGCGACGCTAACTAAATCTATTTCTAGCCTTTTATTATTCTTAAATTCAAACAAATTATGCCTTTTTATTTTTAATATCTTTTGTAATATTTAGGTTCAAACAAAGTATGCAATCTGATTGAAGAGTATACATGCGCCATGAAGGCATTGCAGGATTATGCGAAGCTCTCTATTGAATCAACAGTCTGCAATTGTCCTCGATCATGTCATTCTCATATCTACACAAGCACTATTTCACAGTCTTCCGCTTCACAATTCTTGCTGAAATTTCTGCAAAAATATCTTGGTAACATGACTATAGAAGAAATAAGCAACCAGTATCTGGCGGTTGAAATATACTATTCTTCTCTTGAGTACACTGAAATCACAATGACTCAAGATTACACTTTTCTGACCTTGCTGTGTGACATCGGTGGAGCCTTGGGCTTTTTACTCGGATCAACTTTATTAACCATTTATGAAGTTGTTGAGTTTTTATTGAAATTAACTGTAATTTGGATAAAGGCAATGAGGCCTATCTTACAGCATTGACAAAAGACACCAATAATTATTTTTTGTGTTCTGAACCGATCATTTTTGATTGCCTCTTGTTATCAAATTAAGTACTTAGATATCTGCTTTTTATATAAATTTATTTCATTACTTATCTATAGTAATGTACTAAGATGATGTTTGACTTGCTTTCATTAAAATCACTTCAGAAGTGACTTGAAAGTGATGCATTTATCTCTAATGTAATTTATTATCATAAAAATACTTGGAAATTTTATGGAACTTGGTCTGACAATGAATAAAATTTACTCTTAATTATTTATAGTTATAAATACAATTCCTATTCTAATAATAAAGCAAAATCGATTTTGTGAATTTTTCTAAGACATGTTTAGCATTAGATCAAGACTAGAAATTACAAGTTTAACTCACGACCGACATATGGTTATCGAAACCAAAACAACTAAAAACGAACTTATCCATTGGAAGACAGCCGTCAGGTAATTACTGTTGTAAAATTGTCACAAAGTCCATATAAGCCACAATATTATGTTTTTTTCGCCATAATATAGTCATATTGTACACAAAATACTATTAATAGCGTCAATTTATTGAGCACACAAACTTGCAAAACAATCTCAACAATAAAGCAAATTCAACACTGGAAACAATGTGTAATCACTTGTTTTATTGAAATCACCGAGGTCACTGGAAGAATGGTGATGTAAAAACTCCAAATTAATGCATTTTCTGCGACACTGTAATAGCTGTTTATAAACGCAATAGACACGATTCTTATACGAGATATGTTATAAACTATTAAACTTTAAATTTCTGACAACACCATTAATTTTGATAACTTAATTAATTTAAGATTTTAATAAACATTTGAACATGAAATATTGCGAGAAATTTTTTGGTCGTTTTGAACGTTTTCACGACAAAACTCACGTATCGTCATTCACCGTCGACCGCGAACGGAGCAACGTTACGATATTTTTAAGAACACTACGTGAATACTGTATCTTTCCATTTTTTATTTTTAAAATCAGTTAGGGCCACTCTTCAGGCTACTCCAAAGTAGAAGTACTGAAGATGAAATAGAAGATATATCGTATATAAAGATTATTGTTATGATATGGTATACAATATATAAAATTTCAATTATAGCAAGCCTACAATTATAATGTCTATTATTTCATCAGCGGAATGATTATATGGCACTCCGCCATTAAGAAGAAGTAAACAAGTGAGCTGTAGAGCTTTATTATTTACTCAATAATCCTGGTTCAGAATGATCGCGAGCATTTACAATGAAGATAGACAATATTTAGCGATGTTTCAGTTTTGTACCTCGTCTAATCATAGTCATGGGATTGATGCATATACGTATATAAGAAGATAGACACCTTTGAGTAAACACGTACAATAGTAAATATATATCCGATCTCGTATGTATCATAACTATAGCTCTTATGGGAAGGAAGGGAGAATAAACTGAAATTTATAATAATAATATTATTTATTTTATCAGTTGTTATACCATTAAATGATAAATACAATAGGTTTACAAAAATTATATCAAGGCCTATACGAAAAAAAGACATTGTAATGTATGTAACGTATATAATTATGACAAATTTTCCTCATCAGTACAAGGACGCATAAATAGCAACCGGATAATATAAGAATATTCTTTATGCAGCTCAATGCCAAATTAAATGTAGCTACCGACTAACATGATTTTATGTGCATATATAGCTTGTACTTTTCAACATTTTGTTTGTTTTATAAGAATTTTGGTCCCATTCGGTTACGCACCACGTGAAGTTTTTAAGACAAAAATAAGCACATATATTAAAAAGGATGAGGAATATAATAGATCAAGTCTCTTAGCGAAATTCGAACTACATCGAACATTCTTGAAAAAATAAATTTTGTGTGTTACACAGTGCGTCTTTAATTATCGCTCATAAAATGGCGATTGTTTACAAAAAAAAAATAAAAATTAGCTAAATTCTCGGAAAATAACTGCAAAATACGTCTGATCCGTCTTAATAACCCTAATCATGACTCTAGTTACAATCCAAACCCAAAACCTAACCCTCCACCATCTCTAACCCTAAGTCGGTGAGGTGCGAAACCGAAGTGGAGCCAGAATTTTAAGATTGTACTTTTTTGATCCTACATAGATTTGAATGCACGTTTATAGAAAATAGTCTTTTTGGAAGTATTTGTGAAAATCAAGGATTTCTTTGTAGCATTAAAATGCATGCAGACATTTGAACAAAAGATAAAGTTGGATAGTTTCTAGATCTGTCTTATGTGAGGATATATCAAGATGACAACTTATGGCACAACTGGAGTGTCATCTGTCACCACCAAGGATGCATCGTTTGATCTGAGGGCAGATGATGATGATGAGTACGATTATCTTCCTATGCCAGAGGTAGATGAAGATTTCCTTGATCCTGAAGATCAGACTGAAGGCAAGGGAGCAAACAAAGAAGGTATGCACACTGCGAGTACATTTAGTTGTGTATATCTGATATGTTATCTATAAGCATCAATGGGTGTCAGATGTTAGTATATATTGTACTTACTGTTATAGTTTACCTACAGCTCTGAGTTTATTTTTGATATTATGTAACTAATTTAAGATTGAATATATATATGTATATATATTTATTAAGGCATAAATCATTTTTTGGAGTTGCTTGTTTGTTAGTCGTATTCTTCAAATTAATTTTTAATGAGATTTCGATTTAAATCTTTTATAAAAACTATATTGCATTAGAATTCTTGTATTGAAAACTACAATATCAATATATAGTACAAGTCTCTGAACATACAAGTAATGCATTCTTTGGGTTTAGAAAGTTTACTGATCTACAAAGTGTGGCGTAGGAACTGCAAAACTGAGCAAATTCGGCAGCCTATGAATGTATACATGTAAGACGCTAAATCTTTGGACGGTATTTTTGTAGTTTTCGCATCGTCATGAGCTAAGAGTAAGGGTCTTTTTTTAATTTAAAATTAAAGTTTCATGTGCCGTAGCGATATTGACAGCTTTTTAGTGACTGAAGCATCGTGTTATTTAAGATTGTTTAAATGAGAACTTACTTTGTTCGAGTTTGTCGATATATCTATAGGTAACGCGACGCTGGTAACGCTTGTGCTGTTGAATCGTAGTTGAAGTTGAGAAAACAGTGCTTACTATTAACGTTTCGTTTACTTAACAACATAATCGTCACAAACAGTAGGGTTCTGTAATCATGTTGCTCTTACAATCCAAAATATTTGATTTTCTAAGCGACCCAACCGGCTGAAACGTGCAGACGTGCAGACTGGCCAATAGCAGAGCGTATTAATTACTTGTTAGTTTTAAGTCTTACTGAACATTGGGCAGGTATCCGTTTGATGCTAACTATCCGGGTAATGAAATCTACCATCGGGCACCTGACCTCTTCAAAACAAACGTAAAAAGATCAATAATGTTTTCAGGGATCAAATTGATTCTCTGTTGAGCTTTTAATATATTTTGCGGTGTATATATTTGAGTCGCATGAATGGTACATCGTTAAAGAAAAGACAATTTTGGATAGAAAATGCACGATTATTCCGAAAAATTTCATCGCTTGCTTTTAGGGATTTTTTTATTTTAGGATTTGTTTTGGATTTGTGCAGTACTTGACTGTGAGTCTGCGGGTATCCGGGTTCATGAGTTTATTTTTTAATGTTTGAACATCCCTAATGCCAATATATATATTAGTTACTTAAATTATTTCAATAACAACGCTTATGTATCATGTTAGTTAATTATTCACTATATAGCATTAATTTTATCATTAGATTTAAAATTCATAAAAAAAGATTAATAATTTAAATGCATTTGTTTGAATATTTTTATATATCATATATCGTGTCCTTAAAGTAGCAATTTTAATTTTTATAGATTTTAACAAATTTATTTTGAAGACATTTTAAACATGTGTTACTTACTAATTATATTTTGTTTCTTTAAAAGTTAAAATCAATTTGCACGAAATTACTTTTAAACTGTATTGATATTTGTAATGCTCTGTAATATTCTTAAAATACAATATTTATTTTTATTATTTGTCATTATGAAACAATTATGATTTTCTCTCTCATTATAATTATGGCTAAACGTAAAAATAATAAGTATTGTAATTTTCGCATTTTTTAGACACGTTATATTAATAAAGCAGTAGTATGCAATTAGAGTAGTGAGTCCATGAACTCGTTTGATAATGACATTATTGATTGAAGACTCATAACTGTGGCTGGTCACATATGGTTTCAGTCTGATATAAAAAGTAGTCATCAGAATATGTAGAAGTCAGTGAAAGTCACTAACTGTTGCTATAATTGTCATGCTGAAGAGTGTAGAGAAATCTTGTTGCAAAAATTTCCTCCCAAGTCTTCACAATATATAGAATTATGTAACCCATACATTTATGTTGTCCATTGCTACCATGTTTATTGACGGTACAATGATTGAGTAGGCCTACTTGGCTACTAGTATTACACACTAAAGTGGGGAATAGTTTAAAACGTGTTATGCTGGTATGGTGTTATGCTATGTATAATTGTTCTATAACCTATTGTAAATAAAGGCACTATGACTAAACTGCGCATGACAAAATAGAGCTGACAAAACGGCACCGTTTTAAATGTAAATAAAAACTAAAAATAAAACGAATGTAAATAAAAATAAATGTAAATAAATGTTTACATTTAGTAGGTCTACTCATTAACTGAACAATATATACATATATAGTCGCAATTGATAACGTATATAATTTATGAATCATATATTCCAAAGACTTGGGAAGCAGTTTTTGCAACAAGATACACTGTACATATAAACGAATGTAAATTAAAATTAGAAAAACACTGAAAATAGATATAACATGTAAATAAAAATTAGAAATACTGAAGAATAAAAACAAAAAACATTAAAAATAAATGCATGAAAAAAGACAGAAATGAAAACAAAATGTAATTAAAAACAAAGAAGTAGGCCTACTAAACATATTTTTTCTTAATACCGACATATTGGAGCTATTTGGATTTTTGCATTCTTTTAACCCTAATCCTAACCTAACCTTAACCCTCACCCTAACCCTAATGCTAATTAATCCCTAATTAAATTTTGAATGCACCGTTTTGTCAGCGCCGTTTTGTCGGCATTATTTTGTCATGTGTTGTTTTGATGAGTTACTGTAAATATTAATTCCTGATAGATATTTGTTATGATTATACTTTTGGATTTTATTTGAAATTTATGTCACAATTTAAATTTAAGTAATGTCAATAGATTTAAAATCCTTGAAAAGTTTTAAGAAAAGAAACTTTAAATCTTAATTTAGTGTTATCAGAGAATTTGCAATTTTAACGATTTTTTCAAGTAATTTGTTGATAAAATGTTTACAACTTGTTATTAATAACTATCATTTACGTATACATAAAGTGTGTAACATAAATAGTTTTTTTATGTTTTGATGTCTTCTTGTAAACAGTCTTTTCTGGATCCAAAAATGTGTTATTAAAGTTTTGAAGCAGATCATTTCCAACCTTTTGCATCACAGTAATTTTGTCATAATTTAATAAGAATGCATTATTTTCTCAGATTATCCAATGGTTGCGGCTAAGGCTCGATAGTAGGACAGATATTTAATATTTATTTTTTAGATACTAAGAAATAAATATGGCCACTGAAAAGTTTGTTCACTGATTTAATTTGGTGATATCCACAATTGTGCAAGGAGACTAGACTGATGAATAAAAAGATACTATTTATTATAGTTTATATTATATAACTTCTATAACTAATAATGAGATGTAAATTTGAAAATCTAGGAATCCTATTCATGAGTTAGATATAAATGCTGATTTGTTATCTGTCATGGGATCGAATTATATTTTTTGTTACATATTATTGAATTTTTTAGAGATGGATATTTTAGACTGTGAAGAAATTAGAAATCATTTTAGTAATATTGGTAATAGTATTGTTGACATTTCAATCAGCATTGTTATTGTTTGATGTTTTTGTGTAGCTATATTTCTAATAGACGTACTCGTTAATAATAATTTAATTGATAATAATATCATATTTAGCATACTATCTAAAACTGTTTTTAAAACTGTTTAAATAATAAATTGTTTTTTTGTTATTTTTGTTACAACCTAACCTATCTTTGTTTTATTCTAGGATTTTTTTCAATTAGACCATATTTTATAGTATTTATTATTAAATGTAATAAATACGTTTGATTTGATTGCTTAATGTAAACCTGATATTTCAGAAAGACAAAGGATGCTTAAAAATTCTCAAATTACAGGTAGACTGTTATCCAATAGATGTATACTGCTTGTCTAGTATGTTTACTGTGCATGAGATAATCTGATTTCTGCAATTTCCCAGCATGCTTTTTAATATTGTATATTATTAATTGCTCACAGTTAATCTAAGATTTCGTTTAAAAGATTTACCTCCATTTCTTTATTTTTCATTGCCTTTAATTTTAATGTAGATGGCTTGTAGATGTTTTAACCACAAACGTTAATCCTATGCGTATATGATTTCATGCCAGTTAATTAAAATTGTTTTGAATATGATTATGTAGTTGCAACTTTTTGAAAGTTATTAAAAAGACTACATTTTATAATGAGTCTGATCTTTGCGTGTCATAAGGTTTAGATTTTGATATGTCACTTTGTCATCATCTCACTTGACACTTGTTATAGTTTTTTACATTCAGCCACCAGTTTTAATGAATAATTTGATATTTACAAGATGCATAAAAAATCTGAGCATATCCGAGTAAAAGGCGAGAAAATGTGAAACTAAGCCCAAAGTAAAAAATTGTGTTTGAAGTCTTTTGTGTATTGTCTCTTGATATTTTGACATATTTAAAGTCAAAGTTTTAGTTTAATCAAACTAGTGCTGAAAATTCAGAAAATAGCGTAAGCATATTATTATTAAAAAATTTCCTGATTTTCTTTTTATAGGCCTATATGTATATATATTGACTGCAGGTAAATTCTATTAAATATTCTGAATACATGAAAAAGCCCAGTATCAAAACAGAAATAAAAACTAATCTACAAGCGCTCTGGAATTATTGACCTTGAAAAGATGCATGATAGATTCAGTCTTATATTCAAACAGAGGCTGCACCGACCAGAACAGTCAAAAGTTATTATAGTTCTCAGATTTGTTTACAAATGAAATGCACATAGTGCATCTATTTCCAACAAATTTATTTCTCACAATGCTAAACTATGTTAATACTATAATAATGGTTAAATTTGAATGTTTTAAGAAACATGTTTTTAAAAACATTTCGTAAATATTGCTGTATCAATTGTTACATGAATGTTACATTCTAATGTATACAAACAGAAAAGAGATTGAGTCTAATTATAATTATATATATTTTCCAGTTAGTTTATTGCAGTTTCCCTCGGAGGTTAAATTTATGTACTGATATCAAAATACTGCATGCTCTTTCGAGTTATGTGCCTTCATGTATGTTGCTGTGAATCCGTTAAGTGCTGCACGCTGTTAGGCTGATACTAATATATATCTGACTAAATGAAGATGAATAAAATTTCTGTCCATGTAAATTGATCCAAGCCGGCTAACTATTAAAACCTACTGTCTCCCTGAATTTATAGTTCTTTCCTAAGGCAAAGCTGATACTCTTTGCTCAACCTTGGAGGGATGGACGGCTGAATCAACCGAGGAAGGTATCAAGATTGGGTCGTAGGTGCGCTGAGGTAACTGACGTGA
>JAQIXG010006205.1:0-10570 GCA_034700105.1 Oconnorella tubifera
TAAAATTATTTCAAAAATATGTATGTGTAATTCTGTGTATCTTTAGGTGTATTCATAATAGAAATAATTTTTATCTAAAACAAAATTAATGTGGGTCTGAAAGGGTTAAAAGATGGTGGAGCTATTTCACAGAAACAGTTTGACTACCTGAAGGGACCTGATAAAATTAAACCTAGGACTTTTTATTTACTTCCAAAAATCCACAAGACCCCATGGATGGACCATACCGAGTCCCCGGGGATGGACCATACCGAGTCAAATGCCACCAGATTGCATCTGACTGTGATAGCGAATCATACAAAGTCAGTGAATATCTAGACTCGTTCCTGAAACCTTTAGCGTGCAGGCACCCGTCATACATTAAGGATACCTTTGACTCTATACAAAAACTTTGAAACCAAGTAGTCCTGCCAGGTAGCTTTCTAGTTACAGGGGATGTTACGAGCCTTTACACTAATATGTTCATAAAAAAAACATCAGATACTGTTTTACGAACTTTTAAGTCCAATCCGCAACATAATAGACCGGATAATATTATACGAGATTTATTAGAAATAACTATGCAAAATATCAGCTGTGAAGAAAGCTACCAACGAAAAACAGCTTAGAAGCTGTGAAGAGAGCTGTTTGACAGAGTAAATCTACATCGATCAACAGACTGCAGAGGACTGGCTTATTGTAAATAATAAAGTAACTGAAAAGTCATTTTAAAAACATTAACAAGTCAAGTGTATAACATTAATTTTGCAATATTTGTATTACAAAATTTAACAAGAAGATCTGAGGAAAATCAACTGGTTTATTTTAGGCTTACAGTTTTATTATTTCAATCCAAAACTTCATTGCAGGCAATACAAAAAAAACAATGTAAACATAATGGCGCTTAAAAATGAAAAAAAAAAAAAATTCACAAATGACTCGTAGAGTTGTTATATGCTTTACAGTATATGAAGATTTATCTCTGGATTTCTCATGAATTACCACTATATATAGATAGATATTTATTTTCAACCTAACAATGTAAATATATATAGTATAGTTTATTGAATAATTGTTGGCATGGTTTGCTGCTAAAAAAGCAAAAAACCGCTATCAAGTTCCTAAGTATCCTAATTACATCAAAATATAAATATAGAAACAAACAATAATACAAATACAGAATACAAACAACATGAAAGATGAGAAAATAGAGAGAAAACTAATAAGAAGTACAATTATATGTTAACCATGTAAATAATGTATCAAGATTTTCATGCGCTATATTCAGCGTGCATTCACAATGTGAAAAAGCTTTTAAAAACACGCTTTTGATCGCAACTAAATGAAATTTCAATGAATATGCTTCAATTACATTATAATTGAAAGTGACACAGGAATTTAACCTAAAAATGGCAAATCAAAACAATCAGTATTTCACAGCAGCAGCTATAGCTGTCCTTTTGCCGGACAGTTAAACAAAAGAAGCGCAAAATTGAAAATGATTTATGTATAAATCATTTTAATCTGGATGAAATTTCAAGCGAACGTTCAGGGTACATGAGAACTGCTACCGACAGAAAGTCTTCAGACAACAATTGCGATGAAGAGCCGCATCTGATCCATGATATAGATTAGTATTGACATAGACTCATCTATGGTACAGACAAGTTTTATACTTAAAATAAACAATAAAGAATAAACATTAGTCTTCAAACAATGATGAACTGAAATATGCTAAACTAGAACCAAGTACAAGTATGACGATTTATTATATACATTATAAATACTGAGCAATTCTTGTCAAATAATATTGTTAATTCAATGTTCATAATAAACAAACGCTATACAGCGGAGTAGACCAAGTAATGTGACTACTATAAATAAAAAATAACTAAAAACACTATATAAATAGAAGAAATATATTCAAAATTTGTAGCGTTTCTTTGGTTTCTTAACAGAAAAATCATGCAAGAAATCGTCCAAAAAAGCCGATGAATGATGCTTAGCATCCGACAAGTATTAATCGTCATTATTATCATAATGCAAATTTTAACAACTAATATCCTAAGAGACCTTCATAATGTATTTGAGCTCAATACTAAATACTCATTACTAAAACACAGCATATCATTCTACTGTTTACTTTCAAACTTCAAATTCGCATAGAATGAATGTTAAATAAAAAAACACTAGCCTGGACTGTGGCACTCCATCTCAACATTTCAGTGCACAATGTCCGCTGATATTGCTTCACCAATTTCTTGCCATCTGACTTCCAGCTAACAACACAACAAAACAAAACGCTAAACAAAAATCAAGATATGCATGCGTTTTTAATATCGAAATTTTAATAGTCCCTTTGAAATTTCATTGTAAACTTTCTTAATCTAAATTCCACTCTTTCATAGTCTTTACTTTAAATTTCAAGAATAACAACAGACAATAGATACTATTATCATATAGATGATATTGTTGTTACGTTTGCAAGTTAATCAAAAGGTTATGGACATTATTATTACTTAGAAAATTAATGAACATTATTCAATGTCAGAGATATAACCTGATGCAAGCATCATTTTGACCAACATATTATGTCAATGCAATTAAAGTATTAATCTCAGATAAAAGTTAGATATTATATTTTTATTTAAGTATACTACATTCCTGCTATTTTGTTATTAAAAGCTTGGGTGTTAAAATGTACAACGATTTTAATACAAAATTGTTACTAGTATATACAGGTTGAATTGTCACAGTAGATAAGACAAACTCAAAAATAAGTAGAATATGTAGCATAACTCAAGCTTTAGACAATAATTAAATGAATTCTTAAGGAGTGTATGCGTCTTCACATTGTGTCTGGTATAATGTTAGACATCTTTCTTTTAATACGACTATGAGTTAATTCTTTAAAGTTAAAATTTCAAGCATGTAATATCTTATACAATATGTGGTATTAATTAGTACTAATATTAAGAATGTAATATTTCATTTATTTTATTTTACATCAACCAATATAATAATTTCACGGCGTATTACGAATTCGGTACAAAATCAATTAGATACAACTGCATTACAAACTCGACATATTTAGGGTTAGAGTTAGAAATTAGAATTGTTTATTTTCCCCTGTATTAGAAAAACAACCGATAATAGAATTAATAACAAGAAAATAAATGACGGCCAGACTGCGTTTTATACGATACCACGAGATTTTAACATGGGCTGTAAAATTCTAAAAAAAATATTATTTCGAAAAATTAAAATTAACAAATCAGTGTCATTTTGAGATAAATATGAGGCCTAAAGTTATAATATTAACGTTATAAATAAATATTAAAAATTAAGTGAAGGATTAGTAAAGATAAACTTGGATTAAAATATTAAATGAATAAAATAAAAATACCTCTATGTTACATTTTCACGTCTTGCTTCTTCAAAGTTTCGAGAAAAAAGAAATTTCATTTACTCGACTTCGACAAAATTCTTCAAATTAATTCTTCATCTACTTACTCTTACTTGCTGCACCTTGAATAAAAAACATGGGTTTTAGAGACAATATGAATAAAACCCATGTTTTTTTATTTAGGACTAGGTTATCAATTTTTTGCCGCTAGATTTATGGCAATTAGGCGCAGTAATTTCTGGGTTTCATTTTAAAGCAATTAATTATTGCAAATGAAGTAGTGAAAGTAAATCTGTGAATTGAGTCGATGTTTTTCTATTACATACGTAAGCTTCATTAAATTAAAAGGCAAATGTTACGAATTAAGTCAATCATTTTCAGTTCAATTCTGAATAAATGAAACTGAAAATACATTAGTTACAAATTTGTTCGCTACGCGTCAAGCGGCGCTAATTTATTGCGAGTATAAATGGAACTAAAAATTTGCTAGTTACAGATTTATTCGCTACGAGTCGAACGGCGCTATTTTTAGCGAGTATTTGCAATAATATGGATAAATGTGAAAATATTTATAATACGGTTTTGGGAACAGTGTCTTACACAAAATAGTTATCTAATTATTCTAATACCTTTTATTCAATGATTATTTCTGGATTGTTTTCTTTAAAAGTTATGCATGATTTTTGCATTTATGTTTCGAATACGTTCTATAGGCTTTTTGGATGGTGCATACAAAAAAAAATCCTAGGGGGGGTGAAAGAGATCATATTTCCGATATTCTGATTGGTGCATACTTTAGACAGTCATTAAATTTGCTTTAAAGATTTCTCGTCATTTCAATAGTTTTAAAGACATTCTGTAGGCAGTGTAATTAATTTCAATGGTTTAGCCAATAACTGAATTCAACAGTTTCTTTGTCCATATTCAATAAAGTTTCAATATTTTAAAACAGTCAATGTAGCATACTTATTAACGTTAAAGACAATAAAATGTAGCTTATTATACGCTATACAGATTAAATTATGTAGAAAACGAGATGGCGAGAATGGGTTGCTTTAGCCTCTCAATATATTTGGCTAAACACGCGCCACACAGCCAGGCAGTCAACTCCCCTGCTGGCCTATAGGCCACACCTGACGGCCTCTTTTCTATCAACATCCCAACAGTCTCAGCAGCTCTCAGGTATTTCAACAACAAACAACAAAACTTGCTCTACATTTAGGCCGCTCTATTTTTAACTCTCGCATCACTTTCTCCCAATCACAACGCTCCGAACGTGCGTCAGATCTATAAATAGAATCGTAATTTTGTATAAATAGTCGAGATGTGCCGAGAGATGCTACATTTTACATATTTGATACAGTAGCGAAAATGAGAAATGTTTTTGGCAGTGAGCCGAACACTAGACGTGTATGCTTCTGGCTTTTAATTTCAGCATTACAGCTGTTTGTTTAAATCTTTATATTCTGTATTTTGTAGCCTAGGCTCGGCGGAGCATGCGCATCTGTTTTGAAGCGTTCAATTTCTCTGTAATAGCAGACTTAATAATTTAAAGTAGATTTTGTTTATGGCTGCACAGCATGTGGTGCGAATTAGATAGATATCGAGGAATATGGATAGATTGAACGCGAATTAGATTTATTTGATTTTAGTAGGACTAGGTTATCAATTATTTGCGGCTGGATTTATGGCAATTAGGTGTAGTCATTTCTGGCTTTCATTTTAAAGCAATTAATTATTGCAAGTGAAGTAGTGAAAGTAAATCTGTGATTTGAGTCGATGTTTTGCTATTATATATATGAGCTTCATAAGATTAAAAGCACTAATTTTCCGTCCAATAGATAATTATAACATATACTTAGGCTACTATGTTCGCATTGACTTAGCAGTAAGTTTTTAGGATTAGGCCTTATAAGTAAATAACTTGTAACTTTTAGTGAAAAATTAAGAAACACCTGAAAGTGAGCTTTTCACAGTTAATATAGTCTAAAATTCTACAAAACTACATTTTTTTAAAAATTTGTTAAGAAACTTTCTTGATTGCAATATATTATGCGATGCATTTAAAGTTTAATCAATTACTATCATATTATTATAATTACTATTATTGTTATCTTCATAAAAGTTCATATATTATCTTATATTTATTTTATTATTTATATAGGAACAATTGTTACTGACTTTCATATAAATCACAAGTAGGTCTAACACTTGTTCTCATATCTAAAGTCTTATTTCACTGTATCAACAATGTACGAATGCGCGATAAACAACAACACAGACTCCGCCAAGCGTCTCAAAGCGGAACTAAAACTTGATTTTACTTCTGAACGAATGTCAAAGCCCGAACTATTCGACGGGATACTATCTACCCCGGACGTCGCACCGGGGATGCTTAAACTAGCTTCCCCCGAGCTCGAACGTCTTATTCTTCAACAAACCGGTTCAATTTACACTCCCTCTCAGGTTCTCTTCCCCACGTCCGTGACCGAAGAGCAGGAGAGATACGCGCGAGGGTTCGTCGACGCCCTTCTCGAGCTCCACGCTACCGGTCAACTCCATACGTCCTTCGGCTCAACCGATGAAAACCACGCCGCTAATATTTTATCTACCCAATCTAAAAATACAACGGATGATTTTATTTCAAAACAAATAAAAAAATTAAATTCTCCCGTTAGCGTTCCCGCCAATTTTCGTAATGTAAACAATACAGTGTGTCGCGGAAACGATGACTCGTCGATTGAAAATGAATTGGATAGATCGGATTGTAAACAATTAGTTTCATTATCGCAATGCGGTGCAAGTTTAGAGGCGGCCTGTCCGCCTTATAGCGCGGGGGTGAAGCGAGCTCAGCTGTCCGATCTCCCGCCCCTCCAGCTACCCTCATCATCGGTCGTTTCCTCGTCCACGTGCTCGCCCTTCTTACCCGGTATCGCGCCCATCGATATGGCCCAACAGGAGAGGATCAAACTGGACCGCAAGAGGGCGCGTAACCGGGTCGCGGCGACCAAGTGTCGCGAGAGAAAGTTGGAGAGGATTGCCAGCCTGGAGGAGCAGGTGAGGCAGCTGCAGGCGAGGAACGATGAATTGACGGAGGTGGCATCTGCGTTGAGAGACACGGTGTGTCAGATGAGACTGGAGATTGTGTCACATGTAAATGGAGGGTGTCAGATGATAATGCAAAGAAGCTGCTGTCACTGATGACATAACTTCTTGTCACATAAAGGATATTAATATTGAGATTATAAAGGACTATATCTTATTTATTTGGAATGTAATGACTGGGTTCATAATGGAAAATTTTCACAACAGAGATCCTTCTACATTTGCCAAGGTACTGATGTGTGTAACATTGTTATGTTATAAGTTTATACAATTGATTATATGAAGTTATAACATAATAATGTTCTCATATATGCAATAATAAATATTCATTCTGTAAGTGGTGCACTAACTTATGATCAAAATGAAGTGATGACAGCATAGTAATCTCAAGTAAACTGTTGATGTAATTATACATACTAATCGTGAGTTTTTAATAAAACATTTGACTACATGTGAAATTTATATTCGACTTTATAAAGCAAGGTGCGATACATGTTATATCCGTATATGTTGTTTCATATGGGAAATTTGCAGTTTTAAATATAGAAATGTCATTCACGATAATTTGTTAATTCATTGCTCAAATTAGTGAATATCAAAAATCTATATATGGAATAACTTTTGAATTATTAAAGATTATCCTAAGTGGATGTTTATTCTACTTTCGAATCAAATTTATAACACTTTTTCTCTCCCTTCCCTTCTTGATTAAACTTTAAATTGTTGAAGCTCTTAAAGCATAAGAACTATTGCAAAGTGTGTTTACAATCAATTACTGAATATATATATATAGCGGTGGATTTTTGTATAGGATTTTTACTCTATTGTAAGAACCATTATTATTATGTTATAGGCCATAGTTAAACTATGATATAATTAAAGATGTTCTATTAAAACTTATTATTTATTTAGATATTATTTATTTAGATTTATTGTTTAGATATCAATACTGTAAATACTAATGCTACCAGTTCGTTACATTTAAGTGAGAAATGTATATAGTATAGGCCTACACGCATGATGCAGTATATTATTATCAATGTAATTTTTATTTGTAGGCCTATTTAGTTAATTATAAATGTATAGAGTCATAAATTATAGTTATAAACTTAGTTACTATATGTTTTTACTTAATTATTTCATTGCATATTTGTATTGAGTCATAAAATAGTATTTGTTGTAAATGTTGCTGTGTTCAAGTTACCCGAGTCTTTATATAGTAACCGGTTTTGTATATTGATTTTTTTTAATTTGTTATATATACAGTGCAGTTTATATTATGCGTTGTTGTTTTCAAATTGTCTGATAATTTTAGCAGCTGTAATCTAACTTTATTCTGTTCATATAATTTTAAAACAATTATTTTTAATGTAAATTGGATAAATGTTGTAACTAAATCGCCAATAGTTGAAGATGTAGCTTATATTATTAGTCTACATTTTCACCGGCATATTTTTTAAAGTAAAGTTTCTTTTTATTTGTGTAATCACTATTAAATTTTGACAATCATATATATGCTGTGTTACATTCAGAAGCACCCCCTTCTCGCATTTTTTTGCAACGGGGGGAGGAAAAGTTATCTAAAAATCTAACAGACGTTTTTATTGGTAAAGTGTTCACTCATCACTCGATTTCTCCACATAGGCCTACTGTCTACAATATGTTCACAACAATAATTTTTACAGTGCAGTGTGGTTATACGCAATAACCAAATAGATGTAAATCATAGATTTCTTATAAATTATAAAAAAAACTGTCAGATAGATGATCACCCATACCAATTGCATATTATAATTGAATTAAAATAGCATTCAAATGTTATTGCTCAATAATCTATTTCTAATAAATTATAAGTATTAACTGCACGAATTGCACGAATAATACACATTATGCAAATAAAATACTAATAAATTATATGTATTACTTGTATAAATTGTACTTTATATTATTTCACGATCTCTGTCACTGTCATTTGTTTAATGGTATTAATTTAAAGATAAACTCAATGCTTTAAAAAATAGGCAATGTTATGTATAAGGTGATCAGGTTATTTAATAATATAATACATGCAGTTCTTGTCGTTTTAATATAAATTTGCATGTCTATTCTGTTATTGTTATTAAAATGTTCTCATTTGTTTGATTTAATTATTGTTGTCAGTGTACTACTAAAATTGAATTATTAATATGCAATTATAATCATATAAAGTTATTTAATTAAAGTTTGATAGAATTTAACATGTCTTATATATTATAATGGCCTTGCATTTATCGGTAAATATGCCTTGTATTATAAGTTGTATTATAAGTTGTATAATCGCAAGTAATTTTGTATTATTTACTGTATTACACGAAAATAGATTGGTAACGTTTTGTATAGTTGTTTATTAGAACAGTTATAATGTTTTTAGCAGCATAGTATTTATATTGCTTTATATATTTAATCAATAGTGTATTTATTTATATTTGTCGTAATACCTGTATTTCTGTATGTGTTTCATGTTTTTTGCTATTTTCTTTGTTCAAATTGATATATTAAACTGGTATATTATACTAGATATCATGCACTTTATACAGATTTTTAAACTTTAATATTAATTGTTGCTGTTTCATAGTATGTGTTATATGTGATCGTTATGTTTTTAGAATTTTGAAAATGTAGTATTAGTAATAAAAGATTTATGTTCAAGTTTATAAGTAAATATATCGACCTATATATAAGTATTTGTGTGCTAATTTAGATAAAAGCTCATTTATGTTTTTGTAATAATTGTTTAATTATAGTTAAATGTGTCAATTTATCAGAAAATGGCATTAAATTATTATCAATGTAACTTTTTATGACTTTTCAAGCAATTTGCTTGCTTTTTACTTTCGTGTTCATTCAGTTATTGCATTTAATATTTTGTTTAGAATCATATTTATTAAATAATAATCTATTTATCATTTGTATTTATGATTATTGAGTAATTTCAAATTTAATAATTAGGCCTACTCGTGTGATAAGTTCAAATTTTATTTCAAAAAGTCAATTTTTACTTCAAAAGTTTATATTCTAAAATACACAAAAAAGGAAATAAAATAAATCAACAAATACTAGTAAGAAACAAATAAATAAAAACAATATTTATTTTTAATTTATTGATAATATTCATTAGATGACTGTATTAGTATTCAAGATAATAATGTTTATACAAATACAGAAAGTTAGTAGTTGAACAAGTATTGCAAATAAACATTCTGTTGACAAACGTTAAAACATTAGAAATTAAAAATGAGTAGGCCTAGGCCTTTTCTGGAAATCTTTATCAACTAAACAAAGTCTTTAAAAAACATACTCATGTTTAAAGTAAAAACTTCCTATAAACCAATTTTTTTAAACATTGAGTGCAGAAACCGACTTCTTCATGCAAACTTTTTAAAAATGTTTTATTTACCGAAAAAATTGACGGAATAAATATTATTTATCTACTGTCTGAAGCGTTTGTAGTAACATAGCGTTGTGGCCTTCGATAGTTTTTTTACTATCGTGAAAAACTATCGGGTTAATATATCCAGATTTTCTGGTAAATAATAGTTTAATAATTGTAAACTTAAGTAAATTTTTAACCTATAGGTCCTTGTTAAATGGCTGCTTTTATGCTTATTAAAATGTGACTGAAATTGTCATTTTGAAGTCAAATATAGGCCTAGCACTTGTTTGTAAATGAATTAACTTATAATTTATTTGTTTTTCATAAGAATTTGTTTCTGAGTGAAAATAATAAGGTAGATCGAACATTAACTTCTAGAATTGATTAATAGATTGATGGATTGCTTAAGCAATATGATTCAGTGATTATAAAGTTAAACTCCATCTTAAAAATCCACATTTCATTGAGTTTCAGCATATATGATTGATTGATTTTTTCTGGTGATTCAATTGATTCACTGATTGAGGATTGAGTGTACCGTGTTTCACTATGTGATTTCCACACGTGGGCATGCATATGATTAGGCCTACAGCTTCTGATAAGTCCTACAGCTTATCTATAAAACTTAGCATATCTATAAATAGTTATATGTCTTTAAATAATCATAT
>JAQIXG010006206.1:0-10570 GCA_034700105.1 Oconnorella tubifera
TAGTATTATAGTAATATACAAATATGGCAGTTTAAAACTTGCGATTAGTATCGGTTTTATCTGTTTTTGCATGAAATATTTTTATAATATTTTTTCTTGCGTACCCCTTGGCATCAGCTGGCGTACCCCTAAGGGTACGCGTACCACCGGTTGGGAATCGCTGAACTAGTTGATCTGCCCGAACAAGGATTGTATTTTGAAGGGTTCCGCGACAATTCGTCAACAGACTTTTGTTCTACTGTAACTTCTACGATACTACCTCTACCGACATTTGGTCTACAGACATTTGCTCAACCTTAACCGTAACCCTTAAAATAATTCTAACCCTAGCCATAACCCTAGCACATAGCCATAGTCTAAACCATAACTTAAAACCTAGCTGCAAACCTAACCCTAACGCTAACCCTAATGTTGCATTATAGACCAAATGTCGGTAGACCAAACGTTGGTAGATATAGTGTCGTAGAGCAAAAGTTTGTACACGAATTGCCGTAATACGTAAACATTTTAACTGGTAATTTCACAAAAGAACACGATTTTCATTTTAAGAAATGACTTTAGGTAATATTCAAACTTGCACAAAGTGTCCCCATACATACACATAGCTGTAGCTAATGAAGTGAAGGGGATGCCGCATAATTTTAGCTCGGTATCAGTTGGGATCTGTAAGATTTATGAATGGTTCAATTAGGCTGCAGTTAATCTTAGTCAATCGATGAGACACTGATCGATCATGAACTGCCACAAAGTATTGACTAAAGGACCTCATACAGTCACGAGGAGCTGAACCAGGACAAGCTCGTTAGGACAGCAGGAAAATGTTTTGAATCTTAATTTGCGCAAAGCAAAGGTGAAGAATATGGTGTTAGATTTTTGAAGAAACTTGCATTTAAAAAGGCATTCCTTAAGTTAAGTTTAAGTTAAGTTTAACGTCATTTATTACCGTATTTTAACGCTGTCTCAGACGTAGCTATCAATTTAAGCACCTTATAAAGGGTGCAGCAAGTTTGAGAAATAGTGAGCTTTCCGGGATTCGAACCTGGACCTGTAGCGTCCGGTACTCTAACCACTTCTCTAACGAGCCTTGACTAATGACCCTTTATAATAAAAACATTAGGAAGATAATATTGTATCAACAATAACTATCAAAGGTGAAATAATTTGTGAGTGTAATTATAATTTTTAGTTAATTTTCCTTAAGTTGCTTTAAGCCTATAAGCAATGGCTAGAATTGTAATTTATTGTTAATTATCTGATGGATAAATAAAACACAGATGTACTTAATTCAAAGTTAAAATAACTTTAAATATATCATCGATTGTGTTCATACAGTGTCCCTCATTGAGACAGTCACTGATGATATTGACAAAATGTTTTCATAAAATTATAAATTGAGTATTCAGCTGCTTTTACACTTGACATATTTTGTTACAAAGAAATCAAACAAATATCTAAAAGACTTCAATTTGAAGAGATATAAAAAAGAATCAATGTTATAAGTATAATAGAAATAATCACACAAAGAAATCAATTAACTATCAAGAAAGACTCTATTGAATATAATTCCCAACCACTGACCAACCCATGGTCCCATTCACTTCCGTACCTCAATTAAATCCGAACAAACAAGTGTCGGATGATCGAGAGACATTCATAAGTCGTATCAAAACAGAGAAGCGTGTTGAACCATGCGTGAGATGGAGTTAGATTCATACCAAGGATTGTCCATTTGAAATCGAGCCCATTGTCAACCGACACGACCTGGTCCCGAGGCCGAGCCTTTATTCCCAATAAAGGATTGACAAAATGTCAGATTCTGATTGTTGTTTGCTGTGCAAACTTTGTATTTAATTAACGATCTCGGAGACGTGAGCCGTTATATGGAAGGAAATGATGAGAAAATGAAGAAACTGATCTTATTTCATATTCTGTTCTTGCGCGGCATTTTATTATTTTTATTCGTCAATAAACTGGATTTCGCCTTATTTGTATAATAATATTAATAACTCGGTTGACAGAATTGAATTAAATTAGGTTTCTTAACCGATTGACAAACATACTATTATATTAAATGCCATTACACGTGTTATATAATTATCAGATTATGTATTAATTATTGTATTAACTCTCTTTAGCTGGAATTCATGCACCAAAAAGAGTGTCAATTTCGAAATTTTAATGGAAAACAGCCTTCCCTTGTACTGCCTATGAATACAAAACTCGCTCGAATTTCATCTCTTGAGCGATATTACAGATTTAAATATAAAAACAAACAAATCTCGTTTATTTATTTACGCACGTGATCTAAAGGCAGTATTTCTGAGCACGTGATGACGCTGCCGCGAGCATGCGCAATGATAGTCTGCACAGATTTAAACGATACGCTAAATTGAAATGAGTCAGACATTTTATACTGATTTGCTATCATTTGTATGCCTGAAGTCGTTAAACTTGACTCTGAAGTTTAGTAATCTTTATTTTATATTATTGCACTGTATAAATTTCAGAACGTTTCAATATGGCTAGAAATTAAATTTATAAGAAAGCAAACGCCCTCTGCACTGGATTACCACCATTGTACATTTTAAATCTGAAACCCCTAAACAACCTAATCAAAGTAAATTTAACAAAACTGTTTCGTCTATAACAGCAATTGAGTTCATTATTATGCTTACTTATGAACTTAAACACGAAGTTTCAAAACTTTCTGCAAGTTTCTGCAGTCGATGTTACGTAACTTTTTAAGCCCGGTTCACATTTCGTGACCCGGGATGAGAACGAAAGACGGATGAGAAGAGAAGAGATCATCAAGCAACATCGCGAGGAGAGACAAGTGAAGATAAGTGAAAGAGAGAAGTGAAGGAATAGAATGATGGAGAGAAAGAAAAACGAGTCGCGATCACTGAGGTGAGCATATCGGTTCTCGAATAGATCCTATTTAGATAGGAAATGTGTAATAGAAATAGTGATTGACGAGCAGAAATAGAGAGTGAGAGCGAGAGAGAGAGACAGAGAGAGAGAGAGAGAGAGAGAGAGGGAGAGAGAGAGAGGGGAGGCAGAGATAATACGAAAGCGAAATAAACAAACAGACAAACAAACAGACAAGTAGGCAAACAAGCACTTTAAAACAATAAAGATAACAATAACGATGCACGTAACACACAGACAGGCTTGAAAATACATACACAGACAACCAGGTAGACCGATATATCAAATAAACATGGATATAGATAACAGTGTAAAGTAGAAAAGAAAAAAATAACAATATATAAAACATTTAAGTTAAATCAGTTTTGTAAATTAAAGAAATTCGCAAATTTATTATTACTACGCGAAATTTCGATTAACGAATTAATGCCTACCAAAAGAATTTCTCAAAAACCAAACAAAGATCAGCAGACAAGGATTCATTGTCCGTATCCCAAGTCTTATCTATGATCTTGTACTTTGCTGTCGATTCGTAAATTACAGATACCGGTGTCCATAAAACAATCTTTTACTGCAGAGATAAGACGAGCATAGAAGCTCAACTATAGGACTATTCTTCCATTTTATTTAATGGAAGGCGTATAATTAATTCTATAACTGCCTCTCAAAAAAATCCGAATTTTTCACGACGTCATCCCCTTATTAATTTTATTATGCTGTAAATCGGGCTTTAAGTTTTTAATTTAGCGAAATATCAAAATCTAAATGAAGAATCTCATGCTGTTAATTGTAATTGAATCCGAAGATAAAAATCCACTACGGTCACAAAATATAACTGAAATAAGATAAATAACGTAAGAATGAAGATATAAATGTTGATAAATGCAATAAAAACGAAGCGAAAACGCTTTGCATTGAAACGTCTTATCAAATATTATAAAAAAGATTGTTGGGTCTACAATAAATGTTCATCTTATTTCAGGCTATTTTTCGTCACATTTTTTGCCACAATCTCGCCTCTTTCGCGCCACACTGCGCCACAATCTTGACAAATTTCGCCACATTGTGCCATATAATGTCAAATTTCGTCACACAGCACCACAATGTCACCAAATTTCGCCACACTTCCGACACAATATCGTCTCTATTTCGCCACACTGCGCCACATAATCGCCAATATTCGCCACACTTCGCCACGTCGCGATCAAATCAAAGCGCAATAATCACCCGAAGATTTGGCAGCAGATCGAACCGTTTGTCAGAGCTGACCTCACAGATCACGTGACCTCTCAGCTGACCTTGACCTCGCCGAGGTCAGCTGACCCAAGGCAAGTGCTAGAAGCAGAAAATTTGTTACGTTTACGACTCAATAATGGAAACTTTTTGAGACCCTAAATTTAGGAAATTACTTTTTGTCGTATGGTATTGGTACATGGTTTAAAAATCGGAATAATTTCGTTTAGAAGGTTTAGCAAATAGTTTAACGTCCGTTTCAGTGCAGTCAAAAGAGTTTAGTTAACTTAAATAAAAATCATGCTCAAGGATGCAGCAAAAAGCTTAATTATCACCAAATTTCTATTTAACATCTAATTTGATTGCTTTCTTTTTATTCTATAAAAAGAATAAGTCTAGGAAGCTAAGGCTGGGGTTGGGGTTAAGAGCTAGGGTTAGACCGGTTAGCGGTAGGGTTAGGGTTAAGGTTGTAAAACCTACGCATTTTTTCATCTAATTTCAGTGTCCAATGAAAACGTTCATATTCGAGCCAAAGTGTTTCTATTGGTCGGTTTCTCAGTGCACAGTGTGCAAATGTTATTGCTGTGAGTTTAGAGTCATTTAAAGAGAATAAAAATCTCTTAATGCCCCCAGCTATAGCCCATTAGACACGTGCACATAATTGTAGCACCCCCCCCCACTCACCCCCTCCCCCCACGTGACTCTAATAGCCAAAGGGCAGCAATAATTTATACCGCTACTTTAAAAATTGTAAATGAAAATTTTTGATCCTCAGATTATATTTTTTACTTGTTCAAAACAATTGACTTTAGAAGTTGAATTTGAATTAGAGACAAGGGTGGGGGGGGGGGGGGGGTGGGGGGTGCAGCGAAAGTGGAATTTGGATGAAAGGGGAGGATTTAATTTTAATAAGTAATTTTTAAGCTATTTTTTATTCTTAAATGACAATTTGTGGCTTCATTAAAAAAGCAAATTTTTTATTGAAATTGATTAAATCTAGTGTAATGAAGCAAAAAATTGAATTATTTTCTTATCAAAATCGATCAGAAAAGCAATACATGCAGCAGCTCTTTCGAGAAACCATTTATTAGATCTTTTAATAAAAAAAAGATTTGAAATATAAAATGAACCTGATCGTCTTAAAATCTATCCACAGAAATTAACTCAATTATTTCCGGAACAAAACTAGATCGACTTAAGACTCTAGGGGGCTGAAAAATATTTTAAAGGGGCGGGGGAGAAGGATAAAAGTATAGAGTTCAATTAACGCTATTATAGATTAAAAAAGGGGGGGAATTAGTGGGGGGAGGGGGGTGGTAACATTTTTATCTCAATTAAACCAGACGATCTTTTTCGTTCTACACTAAAAAAAATTGTCAATTGAAATTTTTAGTCAATGTATAAAATCCCAGAGCATAAAATATAATCTAAGATTAAAAAACGAAGAGAAGCTACATTATTAAGTTATTTTGAAAGTGCGAGGGGTGGCAGAGGGTGGGGGTATATTGAGATAAAAAATAAAGCGTGTTAGAGCAACCTATTCGTCGTGTTTCGAATCTTCTTTCCATGTCTTTTGGTCAAGCGGCTTATCTCTTTATTGAAACGTTCGCCTGTTACGTAATTCTAATCCACCCTTGCAAAACTAGTATTACAATATTCTTACTCACCCTTGTAAAAAAGCGTAACATAATCTGATGTGAATTTATTAACTACCAACTTCAGAGTTACAAAGTTCAGAGTCAACTACTAAGGTTTCAGACGGGCTGGGAAACTAAGAGATACTTTCATTATCACTTTCGGTTATGTACGAAATAAAGAACACTGAAAAATAATTTGACATTAATGTGACAAACCAGAAAAAGGTATGAATCGTAACTAAATAATTATCTTTATTATGTAACATAAATATATTATTAACTCGACAAAGTCGGATAAGAAACAAATTTCGTTATATCGTTCATCTTGTTTGTGTAGATCAGTACAATCCTATAAAATTCCTTTCACCCCTCCCCCTCTCAACTTCCTGGCACCCACATACTTCCTCCCCCCCTCTTTACATTTCCAGTTATTGTTACACTTTTTTAATTAACAAAAATCCGACAATCTTTGTTGATTATTTAATGCGTTTCAAAATGTATAAAATTGGTATATTGACAAATGTTTAAACTGCACCTTCATTTGATACAAATGTGTTTGGGATCAATTCAAATGTATGCTTGAAGACATGAGGGGGGAGAGAGGGGTAAGAGGGGGGTGGGGGTTATCAAGAAAAACTTGACGTTTAAGTCTCTCGCGAGTTTAAGCTGAGAATAGTTTGCGTCATCAGTGTTTCTTTGTCGTATATAAATAGTAGAGAAAGAGAGAGAGAGAAAGAGAAAGAAAGAGTGTCTCTCTCTCTCTCTTCTCTCTCTCTCTCTCCCTCTCTCTCTCTCTCCCTCTCTCTCTCTCACTCCCCCTCTACCTCTCTCTCTCACAAGACAGAGCTAAGATCAGCGACGCCAGCAGAAAATAACTCGTTAATATCGTGACAAATCGTCGCAAGGTTAAAGATCTCGTCGACGACAAAATCGCGCGAAAAGTTGAACTGTGTATTCGCGCCGCCGCGTTCAACTTAATAGAAGATAGGGTTCAGCATATTTGGAAAGAAATGCTCGAAAGATGTTCATTTCTTTATTATTTTTTATACAAATACAAGACTGTCTAGTTCGTCCATTCTCTGGTCTATAGTTATATATAGAAGGGACACTTTTTGAGTAGTTTCGACAATTGATCAATTCAAGAATTATTTAATTGTAACTTTTACTATCCTACGCTATTTTAAAATATTAAAATACAAAATACACCTCCTGTTAAAAGCCCTCATTAAAAATATTTAGCATTTATGAATACTATTTCCCTCTCCCCTCGTCCCCAATGTCCCTCCTCCTGTAACCCCCCAATATTTGTGCTAACATTTAACTCGGTTCATACATAGAGCACTTGCTTATAAAGATCGTCCCATTATAGAGTCCAGACACTTATCTAGTCAGTGCGCATGCGGAATATATTTCCGCTATTGCGCATGCGCGCTAAATTCCCGCCAATGCGCATGCGCAATGGTTTCTCGCGACGGCGCATGCGCACGGAATTACCGCCATTACAACCGCTAAAATCTAAAAGGCGGGAAAATATTAATATATCTGCAGATCATATATAAATTGTTCAATTTTTAAATTTTTGAAGTAAATAGAGAAGTTATTGAGGGTGGATTTAACCATATTTTTTACTCTCATTAAATCTTTCACTTGTCTAATCGACCAAATCTATTCTAAGTTAGACTTACGATTATACATGGGTTATAAAGAATCATTTCTGATTCGCCGTCTATAAATAGAAACTAATTTGTGCGCCGGTTCGACAAAATTCTCCCGCGCACTGACTTCTTCCCGCCAAAGATTTATTACCCGCGCTGTCGGCAACCGCCATTGATATCAATCACGTGACATCTCGAAGCAAAATGGCCGCCAAATCAATCGACGAGATCGAACAAATTGAATTTGTGGGGAGTGCGATGAACTGATGTGTGTGGGGGGTGTGTGGGTGAGTTGGGTGTGTAGGAGGTGGGGGAAGGGGTGGGTAGGATAGAACAATGAAAGATAAACGGGACTTCAAGACGAGACGTGAGACTTGACTCGACAAGTGGAAGAAAGTTGGGAGAGGATTAAAGAAGGAAGCGAGTTTAACTAAGAGATGGATTAGTGGATGGATTACAAGGGGGTCAGTCACCGGGGGGGGGGGTCATGAAAGTCACTTAGGAATTTATTTATTAACTTAAGAAAATCCTAAACCTGAATTACAATAGTGAAATATTCCTAAGACAAGATAAAAGTTAGAAAAGTGAGTGTCCTCACATTTCTAATATCAGTTTGTTTAGATTATACATGAATTGTCTTGGAATAAGAAAGAAAATTACACTTATGAGATCTTATCGGACTTAGGAAAATCTTAGCGCAGCCTTGCGAAATTGATTGTTAATCGGGCCCGGGGCTGCTACAATACATCACCCTGGGTTGCTGGGATGTGTTGGAAAGAAAACACTTGAGAAAAGTGCAATAAATTAAAGTCTAATAGCACATCTATTGTACATAATATGATCATGCTTAAACTTATTGTATACTCTGTTTTATGAACATTTCTCAGGGGTTGGGGGAGGATCATTACCAAATAAAATAAAATAAAATCCTAATTCCTACCTTTCCACTTTTAACAATTTCCACGCGACCCTGGAGTTTCCCATTGCCTCCCCTCTCTCCCTCCCCTCTCCCAACACACCCTCCCCTCTCTCCCTCCCCCCTCCCAACACACCCACCCCTCCCCCCTATATCATCCGTAGAAATAGTTTCCCCCAAAAGCGGACACAACACCCCCTCCCCTCCCTTCCCACCCCCCTCCAATCCCCCGGACCCATTACACCCCATTCCCTCGTTGCCAGATTTCCAACCGGAGAAAGATCTCAGAATATTCGGCTGATTATTGGAACAGTTCAAGGTGATCCTCGTGAAATCACCTGTCTTCCTCTCGGGTTCGTACCCCACTCCGCAAACGTCCGGGGCGGGGAACCCCTCCCTCCAGGGTTCCCCGTCTTTCTGATGAAGCACCGCGGTGAAGTCCTTCGTTATCTCGTTCAGCTTGGTGTCCTGGTGCTTGGTGTTCTTGGTATTCGGGGAGGAGGGGGAAGAGGGGTAGCGAGAGGGGGGACGGTGTCGTCGAAGGACGCAGACGACGGCGACGCAGAGAAGGATTAGGACTAGAACGGAGGCGGACGAGAGGGTGACGATGAAGAGGATGTAGTTGCTGAACGGGGATTCGTTTGTGACGTCATCGTTGTATCTGGCAACGATGACGTCATATAAAGAATATTACCAAGAGTATACTATACATAAAATACTGTATACTATACAAAGTATAAATGTATACTATACAAAGTATACTATACATAAAATACAGAGTAGAATAAATGTTAAAGAAACAGTTAAATGTGGAAAGAAATACATACGCTATTAATCAGTTAAAAATTTTATTCAAAAATGAAAATAACATTATAAGACTTAATAACACACACCTTCCTTGAGGAACAAGGGCCAGATTTTTATCTATCACCACTGTAAGGTACGCGATGGACTCGAGGGGCGGCTGGCCCCTGTCCCGGGCCCTGATCGTCAGCAGTACGGTCAGGTTGTCCCCGGGGTACTCGGGAATGTCCTCGGTAAGGGAGAGGGCCCCAACGACGGAGTCAATCCAGAAGAGATCCTTGACATCTATGTCCGGGTGATGGATGGATGTGGATGATTCTATGGAGTGGACGATCTGGGAGTTTTCTCCGGGGGAGTCTTCGTCCATCACCTTCACCTTGGTTTCAAATATTCAACTAATTAAAGAGAACTATGATTCATAAATAGCAAAGCTTGTTGGCAGAGGGGTAAGTGAAGGACTCGGACGAAAAAGATCTGGGTTTGATTCCCATGAATGATCCCAATTCGTTAACTTTCTGCATCCTTTAATAAGACAATTAAATTAAAGCTACGTCTTTTGTATAATATGGTAATCCAGACGTTACTGTTAACTTGCCGCACCCTTTAGTAAGACGCTTAATTGATAATTATGTCTAAGACATCTTTCATATAATAAGGTAATCCATGCGTTAAACTGAAATTAATTTTTCATCGCATGCAATTTCTTCAGTACTCTTCTAGAGAAGAGGGGGTGATCTTTCCCTCCCCCCACCCACCTTCCAGCCTTATGGATAAATATATCCTTTTAATGCTGGTATTTTTTATAAAGCCATAACTATATTTCAGTCAATTTTCCTGAGCGATAATACGATTAAAAGTAAGCTCTGGGACATTAGCTATTTTATGACTAGACTTTATGAGTCCGCAATTTTTATTGAAACTTTTGTTTTGAAAAGAATAAATCTATCATCTTAACAATAGCCAGGGGATATGGGGGGGTTTAACCTCATCATTTGTAACGCAAGTCGAGGTCCATTTTAAGGGGGTTGTGCCAACCCCGCTCAAAAAAAATTTGGTGGCTGAGGGGGGGGTACAAAAGCCCCCGTTATAGCGTTGTTTATATCGAGATAATTTGATGTTCAACTGAGAATAAAAATATTTATTTTCTTTGTCATATATACACGAGAAATGAAGAGAAAATATCTACTGGGAATATATTGAAGAATTATTTGCATTCATTCATTCAATGGGAATAGCCTGAAGAATTTTTTACATTCATTTACATTGAATTACAACACAACAGAGATTATCTCTGGACACGGTCCATTAAATCCTATCTATCTACTTATCCTTGCGGACTATATGTCAAGGTCATTTATCTCAACATAGGGGGGGGGGAGGAAAGTGGGCTTGAGGGG
>JAQIXG010006207.1:0-10569 GCA_034700105.1 Oconnorella tubifera
AAGATAACCCACCATTTCAACAACTGTAACTTCTGCTGGAATACGAAGATGATACAGAAAAGTCTCAAGATCCTTCTTCATTTGAATACTGTTGTCTTCCATTTCTGAAAAATGAATATACAAAAATAAAGTTATTTTACTAGAAAAAAATTTCTAGGTGAATCAATGGTTAGACTGAAATGTCTAATCATTTAGGATATATAAATACATCCAATTAAAGACAAATATTTCTATTTGACCCTGGGACAGAAATCCGTTGAAACGTTGATAGACACAGCATAGCAGCAAGCAGATTATTATTATAATTTCTCAGTAAGTCAGGATAATTTCAACTGTGGAGTGGTGCTTTAATGGGCATTACAGTATAACTGAAATATCAATGAAATAGCAGGATAGATTCTGATTAAAATGTGCAAGGCATAAAAGCATTGTGTGATTTAACACAATTTTATGAAATTAGTATATATGTATAGAATCTGGATATAAGCTGTATGTAATAGTATTTATATAGAATCGGCTCAGAATTCAAATTATCTCTGTAATCAATATTTTAATTCAAACTAATTCTCACGTGCAACAGTGAAGATCCTCATCTTGCATCTCTTCCAAACTTTTCCTTGTGTCAATAGAAATGGAAGAAGCATCAGTAAACCTCCGTCATCTGCAGAATGGGTCGGGGGTCAAGGGAATAAATTTTGTAGCAAATACAATAATATAAAATTTAAAAAAATAAGTTAAAAGTAATATACTATAGAGACTCACTAATGCAGGGATACTCAATATAAAATTCATTAAGAAATAGCAAAGAAATATTTGTAAAGGTTATTTCAAGTATTTTCAGGAAAAACCTTTTCATGAAAAAGAACTTATTTAACGGAAGTATTTGACATTAATTTTCTATAATATTAAATTTTATCAATTTTGTTTCATCAATTATCAACAATATACTTTTCCTGCAATTTGTTTTAAAAAGTTTCAGGTGGGGACCCATAGACACTAGCTACTGCACTAAAAAGATTCTTTCCCCCTTAAACAAATATTTCTGTATTCGTTGCGAATTGCTCGGACTATGAATCAAGGATACGGACAATCCACCAGACATCAATTGTTCCACCAAGTCTATCACCATTCTCAGGGAACTGAGTTATTCCTTTCAGTATCATCAGAGCAAGGTGACGCTCGTTTATGATTCTTATTGCATCTAGAAACATCATTATCATTTTATAAAAACAGATATTAAACAAAGCTGTCTTATTTATAAAATCGTATTAAATAATGGCTACTTTTCTAGATTAGCAACTTAACTAGCTTGAAGCAACTTTGAAAGCAACACTTGAATAACAATTGATAATACTATAGAAAAGACTAAATATCAACAAAAAAACTAAATACAAATTAAATAATTAACTTCGAAAATTGAGTTTAGCATTTAACTCAACATCTTAATCTTTTTATAATAAAAATGAAAACTGTTTTTGAGGTAAGTGAGCTAAATATCGCTGACCAATGAAGTCTCTGTATCCTTTCGATTCAGATTTCCACTTATGAGGCCAGTTCATGAGTACTGCATTATGTCTCAGGCCCCCCACGCCTGCCCCCTGCAGGCTGTGTATAAAAATAGCACAACAATAATTAGATACTAAAATAAATTAAGACAAGTTAGGTACAGTATTTATAGAGTTCATATTTCAATGAATGAGAATTATAAAAAAATGACTACAGAGTCAATGTCACTTTAATGTCACTTTTTAATAATAACAACTAATTTTAACATTACTATCTTTCCACAGCATATTAAGATAGACAATATGTCGGACAACATGGAGTTCAACATGATAGATAAAATGGACGTCAGGGTTAAAAATATAAAAAGCAAGACCATGAAAACGTTTCTTTTGCTTCTTTCTTTCAATAAGCAAGATAGTTTGCTTTATGACAATTTATACACAAATAAAAGCCTTATACATTATTAATTTCTCGCTTTACCCGTACACTTACATGTATCCTATGGCGTCTCCAATCTTTTTACCAATGATTACCTCAGTGAATCCTTTCACTCTTTCTTTCTTCATCATTTCTTGCATCTTGGTTTTCACGATCTCTGCTTCTAGGCGCTTCTCTCTGTGCTCTCCCTCAATCACAGTAGCAACAATAGTCAGTCCCTTTCCTTTAAGGTGAAAATAAAATAAAGAAATACAGATAAATAGGCAAATAAGCAAAACATTTAAAAAATATAAATTAGATATTTTAAGTCAATTTATAAAGATTATAAATTGGACCAAATTCTGTAGTTTAGCAGCATATTGCCAATATATAATTCGTTTAATTTCCAGCAAGGGAAATTTTTAAAACACAAAATAAGTATAGTGTGACAAATAAAGAAAGAAATAGTTGTTATATAATACTGATAAATTTTATGAATTAATCATCCTTCATAACTTTAAATCAACTAACTAATCACAACACAGACAGCAATTCACTTGACAAATCAGAGTCATGAGGTCAATTTAACTGGCCAATCAAATAAATAATAGCAATTGAAATGACCAGCTTTTAGTTGACTCGAGAATGTAAGTAGTTTGCGATATTTAGGTTCGAGATTGTCGCCTATTTTCAGCAGAATAAGCAGCTGTGGGCGCCAATTTTTTACATGGGGTTGACCCTCCTCCAATCTCAAGAGAGCATAGCGGGCAGCGGACATTGCCAGACCCCGGATACCATCCCCCCACTCCTTCTCAGCACTGAAACATTCAATATAAAAAATTAAAATTGGTTTTTATTACGAAATTTATCAAATAATATTGAAAACTTAACAAGATGAAAACAAGATAGATATGAGATTCCAGATGACTGTATTTAAATTTTCCACTCTAAACTTTAAATATAAGGGAATAAGGCTTTGAAATTGCTTATACTAACTTTGAGATTGCTAGTTACATAAACTTCTTTACAGTACAATCTAAAACCAGTAATCTCTGTCTGTAGTTTAAATCGTCATTTTTTTAAAATTAAGTAATTTAAATTTATTACATTAAGTCCAATCATCTAATTCATCTACGGTAATTGAATTCATCTAATTAATCTAAATCATCCAATTATTTGTAAAATTAAGTTTGATCTCCTAAGCTTATTATATTAAGTACTCTAATGTCTTACATACCCCTTGTACTCGATGTACTTGTAGATACTTGCAGCCAGAGCGAGTGCAGCGAGAGTATAGTACCAGCTGGACATGAACATAAGTGCAAGACAAAGCAGCACTCCAAACACAGACAGAGACCTAATATTGGACAGTTGTGAAATAGAAATCAAAATTATAACACAATCTAAAATAAACTCTTTCAGTTTTACATTTCTAAGTCAAACAAGTGACTTGGTTAATATTAATTATATCCATGAGTGCGAAGATAATCAATGTAAATCCTTGGCTCTCTTATATGGTTAAAAAATTAAATGATAAGAATGATCATAATTTTATGATTGGTAAATAAGATCAATTTAGATGCTTTTATATTATAATCAATTAAAGTCACTGAGAGAATTGTTATATTCTCGCACGTATACTAAAATTTTGTCTCAACATTTTCTAATCGTTTACAGTTTTTGCAAACATTATAAAAGTTTGCATAATATTTTTTTAACTTCTTAAGCTTTTTGTTAACAAATATGTCATAGCTATTAAACCAAGCTGAATATCTGATAAAGGGTGCAGCAAGTAAAGAAACATTGAAACTTCTACTGAGAATACCAGTTGTTCTGAAAACTTTTATTGAAGAGATTTTATTTCAAAACATTAATTGGTTTTATTTAGATAAAATATTATAATGATGATTGAAGGCTTGCTGATGATCAAGATGTGATAATTATGATGATGATGATGATAATATAACTGTACTAACCAATGATAGAACTTAAATCTAGGTCGCCAATTTGGCGATCTCAGTATAGTTTGAACTGCGCAGGCTAGATTAGTGAAACAGTAGCACATCAAGAAAAACCTTTACAATAAAAATATAACAAATTAGCAATTAAATCTTAAATTATATCTAAATTTAGATCATAAATCAATTTGATTTTTCACACTTAATTTTTGCTAATCCATTCATCCTTCCTTCCTTTCATCCATCCATCTATTCATCCATCCATCCATCCGTCCGTCCATCCATCCATCTATCCATCCATCCATCTATCCATTTATCCCTCTAACCAAATTAGAAATAAAATATAGTAACTAAATTTGAATAAACTAACATAGTAATGATTGGTGCAATGTAATCTACATTAGCCAATAGGACGCCAGCCTCGGCTATGGCCGCGGTGAGATAGAGAGCACGCCTTGGTTCTCCTTTGTCATTGGTCACAGCAAAGATATTGACGAATGGGATTACTCCGTCAGCAGCTATAGCCTGCAGTAGTCGCGGTGCTCCTGTATAATATTTTAATGCATAAGACCACATTTGATATTTAAATGTAACACTTGAATTGGAATATTTGATATTTAACATTTGGAGAATTTAAGGTTCTCAGAAAAAATTATAATTTTTTTCGCAGATGAGAAATGATACAAGCTGGGGTAAGATTGAGGTAAAGAGACAGTTATTTAAATTATAAGTCAAACATCGGATCTACACTTTTCCTTCTATTCTCCTTCTATTATTCAATTTTGTAACTATTTTACTGCAACATCTCTTTCTTATTGCCAATTTTTTCCTGTAGAACTCCTCTCCCATTTTATCATTTCTCCATCAGTTTTAAAGTCACTATCTAAGCACTTGATACACACAACTTAAATATTAATCAATTACCTAGTCTCTATTGTATGTTAACTACATATTTCCTGCAACACAAAATAATAATCTAAAGAATTCCATGTATTGGAAAAAACTAATTTAAGATAATATTTCATTACCATGTATAAAAATCTCAATCATATTTTCAGCCAATACTTTATCTCAAAAGCATCAAAGACTTTTAAATGATTCTAATAAATGTCAAAATATAAACTCCATTGCACATAAGTTCATAATGGATTGACTGATTAAGTTAAATTAGGACTTCCTATTAATATTTATATTTAATATTTATATTAAATTCAGAGTGTAGGTTTAAGAATTCAGCAGATCATGACAAAAAGCTAATAACCTGTCAAGCTCTGCAGCCCAGCTCCACAAGTAGATAGAAAAGCTCCAATGACAATAACCATTGGATGAGGAACAGCTAGTTGGGCCACTATTAATCCACCACCCATGCCTAGACCAAACCTGAACGAATGATAATAAATATCATTTACTAAAATGATAATAAATCTTGAAAAATCTTATTCTAAAATCTTCTAAAAGTTAAATAGATAGTTCAACTACTTTTTATTGAGTCAGGTTGAAAGTTATGGAACAAAATATAAAAATGTGAGTGAAACATTATAATAAAATCTCTAAAGATGGCAAACAGAATCTGATTTTCTATCAAATTCAACTGTCTCACACGTGATGATCCTTCAACAAATATTTCTCAGACTTGTTACAACCTCTGACAATGAGCTAATAAATTGCAAGCAAAGTCCAAGATGACACTGAGTATGGTAATTCAGACACTAAACTTAACCATTTTACCCTTTAAGCCAGTAGCAGTTTAGATCAATATCAGACTTTCAATTGTTATTTAACTATTTGGGTCTAAAATTAGGAGTAGCATATCATATTATAATTATTAAAGAATTGAACAAAAATTTTCCTTTGATAAAAGAGATGATGATAATATGATACAGAAGCTTATGTAACCCTAATGTATGAATATAGCGGCACAACATAACAACGCAATGACAACACAATGACACAAAAACTTACTTGTCACGTAAAAACTGTCCCTCAACACATGCGCCAAACAGCAGCAAACAAGACAAATCTTTCATGATTTACATCAAGGAAAAACAAAGTAAAGAAGATTTCAGGAAAAATGTTAAACTATAAATAAAATTTAATCTGGATTTAGACCAAAACTGTAAGCTAATATTCAGTTCTAGATATTTATTACGGTGTACTATATACATCAAAAAACTATATTATCAAAATATGCAGTCAAAGGTGATGTCAATATATGAGTAATGTTCAGAAATCAAGTTATAGTATAGGTTAAATTATGCCTCAAAGACATTTTAGCTCCTCCATTATATGCCTTGAAAATGACATATTTTAACCTAGGGAAATCATTACATAATACAAGATCATAATAGCAGTGTTACCACTCAAAAAGGATACACACAAAAGAAGTAGTGGCAACAGCTCCTATGGTTCCTACTGGAATAGATTTCTGTGCATCAGCCAAATCACCAGAACGATTTGATCCCGCCATAATTCCTAAAAATATCAGGTTTATTTAAAAACAAGTATAACAAAATAGGTCAAAATGTTATTTTGTCTTAACTCAATAACATAACTCTAACAATACTCTCTCATACTTTTTGAAGGCTCCCATCAAAAGCCCTGGTCTACTAAATATAACAAGTATTGTTAGCTTCTAAGGCAGGGCTGGCGAACCTATGGCACGCGTGCCCAAAGTGGCACGCGAGACGATTTTGCATGGCACGCCATACTCTTATGATGAAAAAAATTGTGATAATATTAGTAGTATTTGGCACTGCAGCAAGATTATTTTTAAATATTGTTTACACACAGTTCTTTAGAATTAATTTGAGATGTCAGAATATATATTCTATTTTTTTTTTATTTTGTTATTTTGTCGATCATTTTGTCGATTTTCTCATCTAGTCACTCGTGCGAATCGTTGTTCTCAACGATGAATTTCATAAAATCTGACATCAGAAACAGTTTAACTGATGACTTGAGTGCAGCTTGTGTAGCTTTGAAGAGTAGGCCTAAAAAATATTCTCCAGATATAAAACTTTTATCATCTGCCATACAACAACAAAACTTACACTAATTTTACTAGACTCTAATAGCCTGTTGCACGACTCTGATTCGAGATCTTAAGAGCCGTGCAACCGGCTTTGAGTCTATGCACCAAAGTACATTAAACATGTTCTTATAGTAAAATTATAGTGAACGTAGTTTTAATAAAGTTTTACTTACAACTATACTATTTGATCAAATTAAATGTATTATAGGTACACACTCTGAAACACAAAAAATAAATTAAAGTGGGAAATTTTTTTTTTGGCACGCGAGAACATTGTTGTTCTTCAAATTGAAAATATTGGCACGCGATCTAAAAAAGGTCCGCCAGCCCTGTTCTAGGGCATTATCCTCCATTAACCGGGGGAAAATTGATCGGGGAAATTTACCTCAGGGGTATTGATTAAGCAAAATTGTCCAATTACCAGTATTATGATCGCTGGTGAATGTAGATAAGGTAAATAATATTTGAGACTGTTAATAGGGGTAAGGGACTATAAAGTAAAATGTGCTAAGTTCAGTTATTTTTCTAATTTTAAATCAAAATTTAGCAGCCCAACGTGGAACATTTAAAAAAAACGAATTTCTCATAACCAGTTGAAAATCTACAGAAACTTCATAACATTTCAGCTAATTGGCAATATTTATCAAATCTTAAATCTCTATTTTTACAAATTATCACCTGTGACTGACGGAAAGAAGATTCCAATAAGAACGATAAAAGAAGTCGTCAGATCAGACAGTATGTCTCCTCTCTCTCTGCTTCCCTTCTCATTCATCCCAATCCTATCACCGTCCTCATTGTATCTGCTGTACATGTTCTCTGTTCACACAAATACAGTCATTTTTATTTCTTACAGACAGAAAAGTATGAAGAAAAAATAAAGTTAAATAAATAATGCGCATATTTATTGCAAATAAATAGAAATAAACAATGCAAAGAATAAACAATGCAGAGGTTTACAGTCTCATAATGAAAGTCTCGTCAGAGAATATAAAATGATATATGTTGTTTACTGAATGTATCAAAATCAAATGATTAGAGTACTTGAATGTCAACATAGTGCTCTGAGATACTATCTTCTATATACATGTTCAAAATATAAAATAAAATGGAAAATAAATAGACAATCTTTTATCCAACTCGAACAAGTGGCATTGAATAAAATGGCTTTATCCTAATCCACAAAGCTGTACAAAGATCCTGTAATTAAAATACATATCGAAGGCCCGACATCAAAAGGATAATATACAAGAATCGTGCGATCATTTAATGACTCCAATAAACTTCTGTTCAGGGTTAGTCTAAGCGTAATCATATTGGGTATATAAGATAATTGACATGGTCTTAGAAATCAAGGGGCTTGATGACATTCGGATGGCATACAATAAAAAAATTCACAAAAAGTTGTGCAGTTACAAAGTTGGCAGCCTTTTTACATTTTTAATTGACTGAAGAAATCCAAAAAGTGCTTAAGCATTTTTATTTTGGTGTTCGTATCTAGTATTCTTTCTAGTTCTCAGTGTATACTAAGTATCCTTATTGAGCTAACATTGAGCTGTTACATTTACAGTTGCAAATAAGGGCTTAATGTTGTTTCTACCCACGGGGAAACCACTGCAGTGATGAGCTAATGCTACAATGCTTCCGGTGTTTAGATCTAAGTTTTCAAGATAATTAACTTTATTTTGTTCATCTCTTGAGAATTCTATTTTTTCCTTTTTGTTTCTTCTCTGATAGAGAAAATAATTTAAAAAATAGAAATAAATCGCGATTAGAGAAGAATACTGTTTAAAATATTCATTCTAGAGTTTCGGTTGTTAAATTATTATCAGAAACTGATTGTTGCATGAAAGATGTTCGCTTAATTTTTACACGAGCTTGTAACGGCGATGCAATAAAGGTATAACAGCGATGCAATAAAGAATTACTGTCAAATTTACAGTTTTAGGTGTAAAAATTAGATTTGATACATTGGAACATCAACTGTCTGTAAGTTGATAGTGTAGGTATGAAATTCTATATATATTCTAAGAAATTCCACTGCTTCATCTGTCAATCTCTTTCATTGCTTTTGTCACTCTTTTTAGCAACTGTTATTCTAGCCAAAAGAAACAAATAATGCTTGTTTTATTAGCACTACAAACATATTATGTGTATTCAGATTAGGCCATGAATTAAAACTTTGTGTAATTAATAGAAATGAGCGTTATTATCAATGACCCACACGGTTGGCAGAGGGGCATATACCCTAAATCTCTCAATTTTTACATTTTCAATGTTAATTTAGAACCTAAACTACAAGAACGTTGTAGAAGAATTAAGCGTTCATAATTTCGGTTTCACTCAAAATAGGTTATAGAAATTATTAAGATTTTGAAAATTAATCTCGATTTCCCCCACTATGAAAAAATTAGAAGTTTTAAACCATAAAAAACATTTAAGTAGGCCTTATAGTGATGACAATTACATTTAAAAACATTTTTAAATGATTTTCACTTTTAGTAAAAATGTTCTTCTAGTTATACTTAGAGTAAAATTCATATTTCATTCACTAACAACCAAATTATCTACTCTTTCTCATAATTAAACGACATGGCCATTAGCTAATAATCTATCCTTTCTTTCACCAGTGCTGATCTATTTAAATCTTCTACGCATTCAATCTTTATTTTCTCCACAATTATTTGTTGAGATAAACTCTTCTTGCCGCCAGAAAGCAACAATTAGCTCGTCGTAACACGGTAACTCATTTATCTTCGTCCATAATGACGCGCAGCTGATGTTAAAAGTGAACTAACACGATGAGACTCCTAGAAAGGTCAAATTTATTAGAGGGAAATCATCAAGTATTCAAAACAATGTACTTATAAATAAACAACTTGCGAATAACCTGACAAATTCAATTACGCTAAATATTAAGTATTTATGGTAAAATGTATTATAAAATGCTAATATATTTTCTAAATTTTGATAAATACTTGAATTTAGTCTCTGAACTGTAACAATAAAAATATATATGTGGATAGATAAATGTGAGCTATCCGGGATTTTAATCTGGATCTGTAGAGTCCGAGTCCAGAGCTCTAACCATTTCTCTAACGAGCCACCCCTCATAAACAATTCAGAACTGTTGATAACATATACACATTCATGCGTATATGCGTACAAAGCGATATAGAGCAAAATGGGGTCAAGTCAACTCGCCTACTGGGTAACTCACCAACTGGGATCTCGCTTACTGGGTAACTCGCCTACTGGGAAGTCGCCTACTGGGAATCTCGCCTACAGGGGATCTCGCCTACTGGGAATCTCGCCTACAGGGAATCTCGCCTACTGGGAATCTCGCCTACTGGGAATCTCGCCTACAGGGGATCTCGTCTACTAATGAAATTGACACATTTTTAATAAATAAATGAATAAAGTAAATAAAATAAGTTATAATACAAAAAATAAAACTAAGAAAAAAATATTGAAATAAAATTAAGATTTTTTTTTAAATAATGTAATTATTTGAATGTAAATGATGTAATCTAATGTAATGTAAAATACTATAAAATAACTATTGTAATTATTTAATATAATAACTAATTACAATAATTAACAATTTAATTATTGTAATTAAATAATTAATGTATTTATAAAAATGTAATTATTTTA
>JAQIXG010006208.1:0-10569 GCA_034700105.1 Oconnorella tubifera
ATCAAATTTCAAGTCATTGATGAATGCATCGCTGACTGAAATTCAACTCATTATAATCTCTCACTCTCTATTGAGAGGGAGAGATTATAAATATTCTCAGTCTCTATAATTGAGGTACAGGTTGCAACAGGGGGGGGGCTGGGGGGTTGAAAAACTCGAATTTCAAGCGTACTACTTTATGGGCAGCCCCTTACAACGATCATAATCCTATGCGCTACACTGCTGATGCAGTCAAAATGCTGTCTTTATGCTAGCTAACGGGCACCCGTCGGCTGAATCTATTACCAGGGGCATTTGTCAACTGGCGGGTACCCGGATACCCGTTGACAGCATTAATCGGATATATCGAAACCCTGATATATCAAAGTAATTTTGGATGGTCCCGTGAGCTTCGATATAACGGGGTTATACTGTATATGTATTTTTGTATATAACTTCTTTATACTTAAAAACATTAAAAAAATTAAAAACAAACATTATAACATTTCTATGACTACGTATTATAATTTTTCTATACACATTTTTTCTTGCGAACTCACAGAATCCGAGAGAATGTACAGTATGGATAGCAGCTCACCATGAAGACAAGAGAGCGCTAGAATTACTGGCAAGAGAGATTGCACCGGCAGGCACTGGCATGGGTATGGCATAGTGTGGCATAGTACGGCATAGTATGGCATAGTATGGCATAGTCACTTAATGGCATAGGGGGGGAGGAAGGGGGAGGTTTAAGTAATTTTACAAGAGGGTCTTATTTTACTAAATTATCAGTTTTTTTTTCTTGGCTGCTGTAAATTTAATCTGATTTAAGTATTCATAAGATTGCTATCAAATTTATTACTTGTTTAACGTAAATAAATTCTTATTCTTTATTTTATAATAAATAATTTTTATTTCATATATGAAATTTGTTTTTGTTTTAGCTCCAGGTTTATGCGGAATTGTGGGGGGTCGACCAAAAGTGTGAGCATTTTATTCTTTTTATTATTTTTTTGTCGACATTTTTCATTAAATTTTGACGCTTTAAGTTTTTTATACTCGACACGTTTAGTGTAGATTTTTCGTTTGGTTTTCATTTCACTATGACGGTGAAATTTCTTCTTTTTATTCTTAAATAGTTTTGTTTCGTTAATTATTTATTTTTTTATATTGTAGTTCACCAGTTTTGAAGCTTTTTTCATTTCTCTATCCCAAGGAAAAGCTTCAGGTTCGTTTTCTTCATTTTTCAATTGTCATTTAACGTTACATCAGCGCAATTGACTTACAGCCAGTATAGGCTACAGTGAGTTTAGTTCTTATTATTGCGTTAAATTGTTTAAATGTTTTTGCAATAATGAAATATTTAAAGTATTTTTGCGACAAATTGTTTCAAGTTTATTTCAGTAATAATAATATTACAGTAAATTGTTAAAAGTTTAAAAATGACTAATTCTACTTCATTTAGACTTGGATATATTTAACATTGTAACTTCCTGAGAAACTATTTTGTTCGTCAATTGTATAACAGGGAACTTATTCTCAATCTTATCCTGTTTTATATATTCAGATCTTTGTTCATACGAATGGACAGCAGATTGAAGTTAAACAGGCCACGCATGAAGTTCCCAAGCGTGAAAAACTAACCCCAGTGAAAAATGAAAATGAAAAAGAAGAAAAATTAGAGAATGGAAGTTTTAGCTTTCGTTTGGAAGATTTAGCTTTTGCGAGAAGCGGAGATAAGGGGGACACTTGTAATATAGGTGACGTCATCATTTTTGCTTTTATCATCATTAGTATCATCATTATTATCATTATTATCGTTGAAGTATGGTTTTATAAGTTTATTGTCAAAAGTTTAAACTGCAGTGATTTTTCAATCAATTAGAAATTGTTTCACAAAAGTTTTTATTCTTCAGTTACAGTTGTTATTTTGTGCTGATGTGACGTTTGTACATTTAAATTACAGGCGTAATAGCTAGACATAGAAGTTTTGTTCCTTATATTCGTGATCAACTGACAGAGGAAGCTGTTGAGAAATACTTTGAGCATGTCTTTGAGGAGGGAACAGAGAACAAGGAACAAGTTATTAGGTAAGTTATTTCTAACAAAAAAATTCTAAATATTATATATATATATTAGAAATTGATTTTATGTATTATAATACATAATATATTATAATATTAAAGATTTAATAATCGTTGAAGCTGATTGGTGAATAGTAAAGCTTTAAACTGATAATTCCAGGCTTTGAGTTTCTTGGAGATAAATATTTAACTGACTTGCTGCACCCTTTAATAAGTCGCTTAAAAAATTAGCGAAATTTAATGATGTTTTATATATATTTTTTCAGATATGAATTGCCCGGTATTAACGGATTCAATTTTGTTTTGAAGAATGCACTGGGTGGAGGGGGGATTGCTTCCCTTAGGGTTGACCCCCAAGTTAGATTTTTTGTTTTTATAATTCGTAAATGGTATTTTTTATATTTTTTATCTACTTTTATAAAAAAAATGAAAATTTTAGTCTCATGTTGGCAATAAAAACTACTTATATCTTTGTTGACATGTCAAAGAAAGCTTATCCGCTTTGCTAAAGGGCACAACAAGTTAGTAAGATGTTTTGTAACACTTGACTCTAATCCAGATCCTTTGATTCTGAATCTCACATTCTATCACTTCGCCAACAAGATTCCAATGTACTTTACATTCTGTTACTTTTTAATTATAGCGTACTGTTTGGCGGTATATTAGTTTTATTCCTAATTTCAGATTTTGTATATTTCTAGGGCAAGGGTTTCGCTCAGATGCTGCTTGACTTTCAGATAAAAAATGTTCCAAATTTAGTCGAAACTTTAAACAAAGAGAAAATAACAGATTGATGTAGAAAATGAAAAAAAAGAGAATTGTGTCTATTTTTATACGACTTAATTGTATAAAGTTTTTAATTAAATAACTGTTTATTTATCATGATCACTGAATTACTATGTGCATGTTTTGATGTTTATTGATTCTATTCTAATTGTTTCCATTGCTTATTATTTTATACAACGTGTAATATATATTTTCGTTCAATGATGTAATCAATTGAAGTTTACATTGTACAATGCATAAAGGAGAAGTTGAATTTATGAACTTTAATAAAGCAATAGCAGTTGTGACGAGTTTTTTGCTTATCTTTATTAATTTAATTTGAATGTCTAGATAACAAAAACATTCAATATGTAGCTTGCTAAAGGGTGCAACCAATTTTCATTTTCTAGTATGGGGCTCAAACTCCGAATCTTTGAGATCAAGGTACTGCGCTCGTATTCCGTACTTATAGCGCAATTCCGAGGTGCGGACTGAGTACAGACTACTGACGAAACCTTAAAGATAAGGGAAAAAATTAATTTTTAACTTATCTTTAAAATGACATAATTTGACTCTTGGACAATATAAATTGTTGAAAAGAAATCTTTTAGAAAAATGCAAATTATAATTTACTATTTTGCTTGTAAATAATTTTTCTACAAAACACAAAATACCAATGGCGTCTTCTAGTGGAGAAAATGCTGCGACTGTAGAAAAGTCGAAATCCAGCGGCCCCAAGGCCCCCAGCCAATCAGAGATCGTCTCTGGGTTCCAGGACCTGAGGAATCAACAGAGGGCCATCATAGCGAAGATGTCGGAGATTGAAATGGAACGAAAGGAACACGAGTCAGTATTTAATGGGCGATAATTTAATGTTTTCACGCGTTAAATAAGTGGTGCTGCATAAAAAGCGGCGCGGTCTGATTAATTAGTAATTAATTAGGGTATAAAACGAGGGTCTTGAATTTAAGAGATTTTGCCTGTTGAAAAAAACTGGTTTTATTTGTAAAAAACGTAATTTGTATGAAAAAATATGAGTTATATACAATTTTATGTTTGAAAAGATTTAAATATTGTTTAGATTGGTTATGGAGGCTTTGAAGGAAGTAGACGCAGAGAGGAAATGTTTTCGTATGGTGGGAGGAGTGCTGGTGGAAAGGACTGTGGGAGCCGTGCTGCCTGCACTCTCTACCAATCACGAACAGGTTCTGTTCTTGCTTTATACTTACATATTTTATTGATTTCTTGTATTACACTTACATATTTTATTAATTTCTTGCTCTATATTTGTATATTTTTAATATTTAAATGTTATTTTTTGTCCAAATTAATGTTGCAGGGTGTTGTAGGTGTTTATATTTGTTTTCAGTTTTTGTTGTAGAAGCTGAATGATTGTATAAAATGACGATTTATTCAAAGTATAGTTACATTTTTAAGTGTAACTTCTATTGTCATTATTGTCCCCATTTAGTGTGCTGATGTGACATTAGAAAACGCGCATTTTGATTATACATTGCTCTTACAAGTTATTTTTGATATTAAATCAGTTTTCATAAATTGACAATTTGTTCGTTTACAGTTAACGAAATTAACTCAAGCGCTGAGTCAGCAATTAGAAGCGAAGGGAAAAGACTTACAGGACTACAGACAGAAGTACAACATTCAAGTGAGGGGGGAGGAGGAAAGGCCTGCGGCTAATAAAGACGGGGCGTCAAAAGCAGGGGGGGTACTGGTAGGGGAATCATAGTACAAAAATACTGACTAGATACGCGTTAATTTTGATTTGTCTAGCCTTGTAAATAGGGTTAGGATTGAAGTTTATTTTATAACATTTTAAGTCAAGTGTTTTTTAAGACTACTGTTAATGAAATGGTCCCCCCTCTTCCCTCTCAAAAGGGGGTAAAGATTAAAAATAATAATTATTAATTAATTGATCGAATTAGTGGTTAATATTTTCTAATTGAATTCATTTTGAATGAATGAATTTATTTGACTGAATATTTTTCTTTTTCATTTTTTATAACAAATTTTTTTTATATTATGTAGCATTTTTTATTTTTCAATTTCATGCGTTGCATTGTCATGTCATTTTGCGTTTTCATTTTTTGATTTAGAATAAAATAAGTTAATTTAAATTGTTGTTATTTAAATTCTTTTGCAAATAGCAAAATAAAAGTCATAGACTGGATAGAGTTTAAGAGAAGAATAATAATTATGTAATTAATATTATTATATTAATTATATGTAATAAATTTATAGGGGTCAATATATTATAAAATAAATATTCGGTAGTTTAGACTGTAATGTTTAGAAGCAATTGTTCGCAATAGATAATAATAATAATTTTTATTTACAATATCACAAAACATAAATAAAACAATAACTTCGAGAGAAATTAATAGAGAAACAAAATTACTTACAATTATAATGCTGCCTGGCATTTCAGCTGAGAAAATTGAAATGAAAGTAGAGTTTTAGTTGAGACAAAAATCCTTCTTATTATTAATATAATAGCAACTTGAATAACGTATATTTTGCACGGGGAGGAGGAGAGGGTGTATATTTTAGGGGGGGGGTATAAAATATTTAAGGGGGCTACAAAAGCTATTTCCTACTTGGACAGTGTCCATAAAGAATGCATTTTGTATTAAATCTTTTCAATTTTCTTTTAAAAATCAAAGAATACTGGTTATTGCTGAGAGTATGTCCCTCCTCCTGCTATCTCTCATACCCCACCCCCCATCTACCCTCCACTATCTACCTTCCCCCTCCAACCTCTCTCATTCCCCTCCTAATTGAAATCGGGAGTAAAATAAAGAACTAAAAAGAAGAACTAGAGCTTGGATTCACAGAACAATTATCTGACGATGAATTAACGGATGATGAACACAATGAATTTGAACTGAAATCTAACGTTGTAAAAATGTCATCTCTACGCGACAGATCATTCTGCTTACATCGTGTCACTCCATCAGAGTTCAAGCTATTTGCAAACGCGCAATTGTTCGATCCCTCTATTGATATAACGCATCGTTTTGAAACGTCGCTTCTTAGTTTCGAGAAAGACTTTGTTTGTAAGCCAGTTTCTAAGTTTGGTATTTGATTTGAGTTTTGCGAATCGTTCTCAGTTGAGTCAGTGACGGTGTCGCGCGATTTCTGAGCGTCATTTATGTCGTAACTCTGAAACAGATTTGTTCAATTTATTTCAATTTTGTTAATAAATTTAAAGAAGTTAGTACATTTTTATCCTAAATTTAATTGATTTAGGCCTATATATCTCTAATGATATAGGCATTATACTACATCATCAAAATGACTAGTACCCTTAATCAACATAATGAAAATAACACACCAGTAACTTAAAAATCACAAAATTCACCGATATTAATTTTTTAATTAACTTCGGCCACCATCTGGTGAATGAAAATTAAAAACTACCTGTTCATTAATTCTCTCCCTCATATAATGTCTGATATATTTTGTATCAAAAAATGCATCTCTCGCCACAGCCCCCTGTCCATCAAAAGAACAGCCACACCCCCCAGCGTAGCTCATCAGCTGCAGAGCCAGCAAGAGGGCTGTGCCTAGCGCGTGATTGACCCATCCACCAATAGGAAGGTCGGATATAAAGTAGGTTGCCGTGATATTCCAGCCCCCCCTCCAGGCGAAAACTTCTGAGAGAAAAACTAAAAAGTACACAACGTCCTCGTAAGCTAGGGCTAGCCATTTAGAGCACTTCGTGGTGTGTAGAATGTAGTAAGCCTGAAACATAATTTTACATTTTTAAATACCGTTTAGTTTACATTTTAATCAGTCTCATTGACAATTTAATTTAAATAATGAAAAAACATTATTTACAAATTCAATAATTGTTATTAAGAATTAATAAAGTATTTATTTTGGGAGGATATGGGTTGGCATGTGTCTCTAATAGCCTCTGCCAACCAAGTCAGCCGCACTACCTTCACGTGGTCCTCTTTATTAACAGAAGTGCAGTGGGTGTGGGGGTCGGGCAGCAGCAACTCTCTTCCGGTGCACAGGCGGATGATCTCTCCTGGAGACAACGGTTGCGCGCTTCGCTCTCGTTGCCCCTTCCCAAGGCAACAGAGTATTACTTGGGTATCCTCCAAAACAAGCATCAATCTATGCTCTAATAGCACCAGGGTTAAAGCCTTGCTACTCTGTCCGGTGCTCCATGTCCTGCGTCTATAGGCGACGCCTCATACCCAAAGCCCTGCTAGGGACGGTGTGGGGTCGATGGTCCCCCATGAGAATCCGGACCACCGTCCCGTTTCATTACGTGACTCCATGCGCATCGCGGCATGGAATGTTATTACATTGGCCAAGGATAGCTGCCCAGAGGCCATCGCCGCTCAACTCCTCAAATACGACATCAAGTTAGCTGGTCTATCAGAGGTAAGGCTCCCTGGTTTTGGCCTGCTTCAGCACTGGATCGGCTGGTTTGGAGGACGCTACGACCCACGCTGGTCTCGCGTAACAATGAATGAATGAATTGTTAGGCCTAATAAATACATGTCGGTTGTGAAATAATTTATAATTATAATTACATAGTGATACATTTTTATAATTACGCATTAGTTTTCGTTGGATTTATTGCATAATGTAACAAACTTTGTTATTATTGGCACACCATGTATGGTATGAGTTTTTAACACCCAGCAATTAACTGATAAAGTCACTACTTGTGAATATCCTTTAATTTTATCAATTATAACTCTATTATGAAGAGTCACTTGAATTAATAACTAGGATATAACTCATAGGCTTGAGATAATCTGATAAAAAATATGATTTAGATTATAATATATCGCCCATATATGAATTATTTATAGTCTACTGTATCAGTTAACCATAAATAGGTCAAAATATTGACTTTTATAATGATCTATAATTCTATATCATTATTATTTAATAATATATACGCTCTAATTCATATTATAATCTTGAAAACTCGAAAGTGGTAACAAATCAAAGTAAGGAATATAAATTCTTCATTCTAAACAAAATAGATTTACAATTCTTCATTTTTATCAAAATAGTAAATCATGAAATTATCCACCCCCCCTTCCCTGAAAATTTCTCTCCTTCGTTACTTGTCTTATAATTGAGGCTTATTATAGCCCCCCTACACAGATATTACATAATCGGGGGGCGAGGGAGGGGGGTTTCTAGCTAGTTGAATTTATTCTAGGACACCACATCATTTTTACTCTTCTGCTTTTCATCTTGTGAATTTTTCTCTTCAACTTCAGCAGCATTTTTATGATTTTTGTCTAGTTTTTTTATACTTTTCTTACTTTGTCTCTACATAAACTCAAATTTTAAAGTCACTAGCTTACATGTACAGTACTATCATAAATCTATCTCTAGTCGAATGACTAGCTGAATACAACAAGTTCATAATTCAATGAAACAAAAATTTGAGTTTAAATTTATAAGATTATTGTAGATCTTTTATTTAAAAGAACTTCAAAGAGTTAAGTTTTTGGAAAAAGATTAAATTAAATCAGAAAGTTTTATTAAAGTTTCTGTTTTTAGATAAAAAAATTGTTTATATATAAATTAACTATACTATATAAATTAATTTTTTTAGATTTAAATTAGTTATTATGGAATGTGGAATTTTTTTTGGGGGGGGGGGGGGGTTGAAGAAATACAAGGGTTGTTATAACTTAAAAATAGGCCTATATAATGACCGTTTGAAATATTTCACATAATTAAAACTTACTAATTAAAACTAACTATTTCTAACTAATTACTTAAAACTAATTACAAATAAATCTACCTCAGCTAAGAAACTTTCACAGGAAAAGATTAGGATGATTGCAGGAATCCCAATTGCTAATGAAACAAGGTCCGCTTGTAATGGATCGTCAGGATACAGGACTCGGTCGACTAGATTCATGGCGCACCGCCAAGCTAATATTGTAATAGAGAGCACTCCATACTGAGTCATACAACAATCAAGGATGTACCAGAGTTTACTAGAGAAAGATTGACTATTTATCTACAAAATTAATACAAATCGAATCAAATTAAACTTCCTGAATCTCATTACAGATTAGTATAAACTAAATAATTAGTTAAATTTGTTAATTAGAAAGTTTAAAACAGACAAAAGTAAATTTCTAATTATAATAGGCCTACTTTTACCATTAGTTCAAACGTATCCGGTAGCATTTATAAACTATAGAGTAAAATTTAGTTTAGTAGTAATAGGCGTATACGTTCAATTAAGAAAAAAGTTGAAAAAATCTCTATATGATTATGAATCTTTATACAAAGTAGGTTATATACTATCCATATATATGCAATTCTATTCGTTGAAGAAACATTTTCAAAAAAGCAATCATATTTAACCATAATTATATTGGTAATATTTTTTATTGAGAAAATAGATGTATTAATTGATTAGACCTAATTGCTTAAAATCTACAATGTATACCAAACCTTTTTGCCAAGCAATGTACTCGCTACAAACAGATCTTTCTTCGTATCCAGACTAACAAAAAACGGTGGAAAAATCAAAGTCCTACTAACTCTCAATATCGTTAACAAACTAAAGCAAACCAAAAATCCAACCAAACTTCCCACCCACCCAAATTGAAATAAATAATAATCCCCCAAACTCCAAACCCCCCTCCAATAAGACATCGCCAGAGCTCCGTGGACGTATAAAAAAGTCCGCGAGATAAAAATATACGCCACGCCTCTTTGATCTTTAGGGGCGTGTTTATGTAAGAGGGGTTGGACGAGGTAGCCAATCAGAGAGCACGATCCTATGGCGGTCACAACCCAGTGACAGAGGGGTTCCTCCCCGGGGAGGATATAGGCCCCCAGTAGGTCCCAAATGCCCCGCCAGTAGAAAACCATGGAGGGAAAAAATAGGCAGAGACAGAGGGCGGAGTCGAGGGCTCGCCACGCCCACTCGTAAGGCGGCATTGTTTATACGTCGGACGTACGCTTGATTTTGATGACGTCATGTTAGTAGGAGGAGAGATGACGTCATATTGAGGAGAATCAAATGAAAGAGTTTTTAGTCTGCTTCTGAAGAAATGGAAAAATGTTAATTTTAAAAATGAATTAAAATTGTTTTCAGTTTAGAGTAAGGACACTATTTTAGTTGAAATAAATGAAAAGATGAATTAGTTCATATAGTTATATAATATAATAAAACTAAAGTTAAAGTAAACATGTAGGCCTAGGCCTATATACTATGCCTATAATTATAACAAATTTTTATAATTAAATATATAGAAAATTAAAATGAATAAAGCTACACTTTTCGATGCGTTGAGTTACGCAATTCAATGTGTTAGGCAATTTTTTAGTGCATTAATTATGTTATGTGTGCGCATGTACGCAACAGGCGAAGACTGCAGCCGCACTTTTATAGAATTGAAAAACCTTCGTAAAGATGTAAGTTACCTAAGCAGATGGATACTTGTACATAATAATAAATCACAATTTTAAAAGTTAACTATGTTAGGTATACGTAGCCTAGTTGCTCTCTTAAGAAAATTAAGAAAACAAGTTCGGGATGTCATTTGGAGTTGGGAGGGGGGTTAAAAAGCAAATTATTTTCAAAAAGGGGGGATTAAATCCACCACAATGATTTTGAAAAGTATTTTTTTGCAACCATTGCAGTGCCGGATTAAACATTTAGGGGGCCCTGTGCGGCTGTGCCAAAAAAAATCTGGGGCCCCTTTTGCCAGGCATA